>JAXLNO010004646.1:81509-170777 GCA_038087875.1 Malacoraja senta | reverse complement strand
ATCTGGCCAAACCAGGCGAGAGTCATTGAGGAGAATTTGTTTACACAGCGAGTTGTGAAGGAGAGTGGATGACTGAAAGGAGAGTGGAAAGAGGTGCCATGAGCAGTAAAAACAAGGAATGGCACAACATGGAGAAACACCTCAGCGGGTCAGGCAGCATCTCTGGAGAACATGGATAGGTGACGTTTCAAGCCAGGACCATTCTTCTGACATTGTAGATGGATGGAGGTTGGAGAGAATGCTGGAAGAGAGAAGGCACATGACAAAGCCTGGCACTTAATAGGTTGATGGACACAAAATGCTGGAGTAACTCAGTGGGACAGGCAGCATCTCTGGAGAGAAGGAACGAGTGACGTTTCGGGTCGAAACCCTTCTTCAGACTCTCGGGTCGAGACCCTTCTTCAGACAGGTAATAGGTTGATGCAGTTGAGTGAGGGATGTAGGGGGTTGATAGGCAGATGATTGGACAAAGGCCAGAAGTGAAAAGTCAGAGGGTGTGAGACAAAAAGATTGAAGTTGCAAATTGTGAAGCTGGAGGAAGGAATGTAGGTGGAAGAGGAGAAATAGTGGGGCACAGCGGAGAGGATGGGGGCGGGGGAAAGAAGGGGGAGATGGGGTTATAAGGGGGAAGAAGGGAGAGGGGGAGGGTTATGTAGTTACCTAAAATTACGATGCCCATACCATTGGGTTGGAAGCTACCCAAGCGCAATATGAGGTGTTGTTCCTCCAGTTTGCATGTGACCTCACTCTGGCAATGGAGGAGGCCCAGGACAGAAAGGTCAGTGTGGGAATGGAAAGGGCAGGGTTAAAATGGAGAGCAACCGAGAGATCCAGCAGGCTAATTGGGTACATCCAATGATGTCCATCTTGTGCTACAAAGGTATACAATCCTGCTAAACGAGACGTGACTACATGAGACTGGCTTGGTTGTGAGATAAAACCAGGCTTGCTGGGATTCTAGAGGCCATTAGACTGGTCCTTGCTCACTGCTGATGTGCTGGCTTGTTAGAATGAGTGCTGGAACATTGGATAGGGGGGCTGGATGGGGCAAAGGGGCTTCTCCTGCCTCAGATTGTGCTGATATTTTTTAAATAACTTTTATCTGGAAAGGATGAAATTCATTCATCTGCGTAACCGCGCTAATCATGTCAAATCAGAATGGGAAATTATTGTCTATTTTATAAGAAATTGCAAAAAAGCAACATTAAAATACATTGGTAAGAAAGTTGGTCTTTGGACTATTTTGTTCTTAAAATATCCGTGCATCTCTCCCCACCCCCTGGGGCGGAAAACATCAGAGCAGAGACCTGGCGGGCAAAATTGTGATCCAGCGCTGATACGAACAGTCTGTGCAGCGACTCCAAGCATAACAAAGATCATCCAAATACCTGGTGGCACAAAGTCTCCAACACTGTAGTGAGGAAAAAACCCCAGCAGAAACAGGCCCTTCGGCCCACCGAGTCTGTGCAGCCCATGAACCGCCCATTTACACTGATCCTACAATAATCCCATCCTCCCCCCTCCATTTTAATCGACTCTCCCCTCATCCACATACTGGGAAGGGGGCAATTTTCAGCGGCCAATTAACCCACCAGTCTGTCCAGCGCGTCTCTGTGATGTGGGAGGAAACCAGAGCACCCGAGGGGAACCAGAGATCCTGAGGGACACCCTGGTGATCAGTTCATGTCATGCCCGGTGTCAAATGAAATTTGCCATTGCTTGTTGAGAGGCAGTAGTTTATTTCAATTTTACAATAAAGTTCTGATGTTATAAAATACTAATTACCGTGGCAGTTCCTCCAGCAGCTCTCCTTTCTTAGAGAGTAGATACACAAGGAACTATAGATGCTTTTTACAAAAAAAGTCACAAAGTGCGGGAGTAACTCAGTGGATCAGGCAGCATCTCTGGAGGACACGGATAGGTGACTTTTTGGGTCGAACCCTTCTTCAGACTCATCCTTCATTTTCTGGGTTGGTCCCGTGCAGCATTCTAGCATGGAAACAGGCCATTCGGCCCAGAGTCCGTGCAGACCAGCGATCCCCTCACAATAACACTATCCTACAGTTTACAATCTTTACAGAAGCCAAATAAACTACAAACCTGAGGGTCAGATTAGGCAGAGTGGGAATGTATCATCAGGGCAAATAACAATAACCCTGATGCCACTCACTGGCTTACAATTAAACAAACCCGTGGGTGAAGAAAGCTGAACAGCCGAAGGATAAAGTAGCAGGGCAGGCTGTATCTTTAGCTTTAGACTTACAGCGTGGAAACAGGCCCTTCGGCCCACTGAGTCCGCGCCGACCAGCGATCACCCCGTACATTAGCATTATCCCACTCACTGCCTGTCTCACGGGTATGCGGTTACTGGCGGTGAAGCAGGAAGTCGGGACCGCTCGTGGACCATCAGAGACCGCGCATGGCCCACGGGTTCGGTCCCACGCACACCGCCGGGACCGTGCGGTGTTGGTCCAACACCGCACGGTGCTCACGTTCAAAAATGTTGTCCTACCGCACAGCCGCCGCCAGTGCGGCACGAGCACCGCCACAGCGCCGCGAGCCGAATTGACATCATCGCGTAGCACGTTGCGCGATGACGTCTTCACCCGACGCTGCGCGACATCCATTCCAGTCGGCCCGTGGGACAGGCCGTGCGGTGACCACCCGGCATACGCGCGGCAACAGCTTCCAGTAAGATTGAACTTACCGCATGCTCGTGGGACATATCCGCGCGGCTCTCCCGCGGCATACCGCGGGGGCGCCGCGCTTCACCGCCAGTAACTGCCTGCCTGTGGGACAGAGCCATAGGACAATTTACAGAAGCCAATTGACCTACAAACCTGAAGATAGACAAATAGTGCTGGAGTAACTCAGTGGGTTAGGCAGCATCTCTGGAGAAAAGGAATAGGTGATGCTTCAGGTCACGGCCCTTCAGAGTATGAAAAAGGGTCTCGACCTGAAACGGCACCTATTCCTTTTCTCCAGGGATGATGCCCGACCCGCTGAGTTACTCCAGCATTTTGTGTCTATCTTCGGTGTGAACCAGCATCTGCAGTTCCTTCCTACACAACCGACAAACCTGTACATCTCTGGAGTGTCTATGGAGATCCTTCCCAACAAATGGACCCTCTCTGCCCTGATCCTTCTCTACGGAACTGTTCGGCCTCTTCCGAAACCTTGCGGTGCATTCTAGAGCCGTTTCTTTAGACGGGACTTGGCTCCGCTCAGCTCCGCAAAATGATCCCCATCAAAAATCAGAAGAAGCTCCAGATGCTGGAAATCTGAAATAAAAACAGGAAATAAAAAACAGAAACACTCAGCGGGTCAGGCAGCGTCTGGGGAGTGAGAGCCACGGTTAACGTATCTGGGTCAGGAATTTTCCATCAGTCCTGGAAAAGGTTAGAAATTAAATGTGTGTTAAATCACAGATAAGGGGCAGGGTTGGAAAGCTCAGTAGGGGCAAGGTGAGGCACGTGGTGATGGTGTTGGCTGGGAGAGGGTGGTCATAGAGTCACAGCACAGGAACAGGCCCTTCAGCCCATCAACTCCACACTGACCCAAATCCTACATTAACCCCATTTTCTCCATGCTGCCAAATCCGATCCACTCTCCCCCTCAGATTCCACCACTCACCCACATATCCAGGGCAGTTATAGTGGCCAATCTATGGGATGTGGGAGAAATCCGGACAGATCCAATGAAACTCAAGGGATCACAGGGAGAATGTGCTAAAACACCCCACAGGTCATGTGATAGGAGGATTAGGCCATTCGGCCCATCAGGTCTACTCCGCCATTCAACCATGGCTGATCTATCTCCCCTCCTAACTCCGTTCTGCTTTCGCCCCATAACCTCTGACACCCGTACTAATCAAGAATCTTATCTATCTCTGGCTTAACAATATCCACTGATGGCTGCCACAGCCTCCTGTGGCACAGAATTCCACTGACAGCGGCGGAGGTCGGGATTGAACCTGGCATGAGATCAACCAGCTGCACCACTTGTGCTGCTCATTGATGCAACGGGTCCGTCTGAGGAGGTGCAGACTGGGGAAGGAAAGAGAAGCCAGGAGAGGCTTCCGATGTTCCCATCACTGCTGGGGTGACGGCCACTTCTCCTGCAGGAACAGACCCCACGAGGAAGATAATAATCTGCCTTTCTGTTCTTGCCACCAAAGTAGATAACCTCACATTTATCCTCATTAAACTACATCTACCATGCATCTGCTCACTCACCCAGCCTGTCCAAGTCACCCTGCATCCTCATAGCACCCTCCTCACAGTTCACACTGGCACCCAGCTTTGTGTCATCTGCAAATTTGCTAATGTTACTTTTAATTCCTTCATCTAAACCATTAATGTATATTGTAAATAGCTGCGGTCCCAGCACCGAGCCTTGCGGTACCTCACTAGTCACTGCCTGCCATTCTGAAAGAGACCTGTTAATCCCTACACTTTGTTTCCTGTCTGCCAACCACTTCTCTATCCATGTCAGTACCCTACCCCCAATACCATGTGCTCTAATTTTGCCCACTAATTTCCTATGTGGGACCTTATAAAATGCTTTCTGAAAGTCCATGTACACTACATCCACTGGGTCTCCCTTGCCCATTTTCCCAGTTACATCCTCAAAAAATTCCAGAATTGTCTGAAGAAGGGTCCTGACCTTAAACGTCATCTATCCATGTTCTCCAAAGATACTACCTGACCTGCTGAGTTACCCCAGCACTTTGTGTCTTCTTGTGTAACCCAGCATCTGCACTTCCTTGTTTCTCTTCCCTTTTCTGCATTCCTTGTTTCCAACAAGCAGTGGGCCAGAATTCTCTTCCACAGCCAATACTTTCCCTTGCCAATGTCTCCAGCTGTGACATTCCATGGGAAATCCGTCCGTCCCATATTGGATTCACTGAAGGTGCTCATTTTGTCACGGATTTGCAGTCACCATTCTCCAGCAGACCGTCAACAAGCATTCCCCACCCTCTCCCAGCCAGCACCCACATGGAACGTCGGATTAACAAGGATACTTGCATCAGACTCCCATTTATTAATGACAGCTCTGCCTTCAACACCATGATCCCAAACGCACGCATCTCCAAACCCACGGACCTTGGAGTCAGGACCCCACTCTGCCACGGGATCCGCAACTCAACGAGGATTTGTGTAAATGGATGGTGGATGGTCAGTGTGGACTTGATGGGCTGAAGGGCCACCGTCTGTGCTGCGTTTCTGACTCTCTGATCACCCTCTCCCAGCCAACACCATCACCACGTGTCATTCAGTCTCTCTCGGTCTCCACCGTCACACACATTCCCCCTGTTCTCTCCAGCCCTGTCCCTTCTCTCTTATTGTAAACACATTTGCTGTTTTACCTTCCCCACATCTGATTTATGTTGTTGACCCAAACTGTTAACGCTGCTGTTCCTTCCACGGATGCTGACTGACCTATTGAGTGTTTCCAGCATCTTCTGATTTTATTTTAGATTTCCATCGCGGTTATTGCTTTTTGATAAAGGACCATCTCGTGGAGCTCAGAAGAATTAAGTCCTGACCAAAGGACCACCGTGTGTTTGGGGAAGAGGCAGAGCAAGTTCACAGGGAGAATCTCCAGTCTGAAGAAGGGTCTCGACCCGAAACATCACCTATTCACGTTCTCCAGAGATGCTGCCTGTCCAGCTGAGTTACTCCAGCACTTTGTGTCCTTTTGGGTATTCACCAGCACCTGCAGTTCCTTGTTTCATTGCAGGAAGAATCCTGGGCAGAGTTGTTGGGATAGATGGGAAGGGGAAAAGGGAAGTGTTAAGTTGAAGCTGGTGATGTTGGACTGAATTTTGTTGGATGTGGCTACCTACAGTGGCTTGCAAAAGTATTCATACCCCTTGAACTTTTCCACATTTTGTCATGTTACAACCACAAACGTAAATGTATTTTTGGGGGATTTTATGTGATAGACCAACACAAAGTGGCGCATAATTGTGAAGTGGAAGGAAAATGATACATGGTTTTCAAATTTTTTTACAAATAAAAAACTGAAAAGTGTCACGTGCAAAAGTATTCAGCCCCCTTTACTCTGATACCCCTGAATAAAATCCAGTGCAACCAATTGCCTTCAGAAGTCACCTAATTAGTAAATAGAGTCCACTTGTGTGTAATCTAATCTCAGTATAAATACAGCTGTTTTGTAAAGGCCTCAGAGGTTTGTTAGAGAACATTAGTGAACAAACAGCATCATGAAGCCCAGGGAACACACCAGACAGGTCAGGGATAAAGTTGTGGAGAAGTTTAAAGCAGGGTTAGGTTATAAACAAATATCCCAAGCTTTGAACATCTCACGGAGCACTGTTCAATCCATCATCCGAAAATGGAAAGAGTATGGTACAACTGCAAACTTACCAAGACATGGCCGTTCACCTAAACTGACAGGCGAGCAAGGAGAGCATTGATCAGAGAAGCAGCCAAGAGGCCCATGGTAACTCTGGAGGAGCTGCAGAGATCCACAGCTTAGGTGGGAGAATCTGTCCACAGGACAACTATTAGTCGTGCACACCACAAATCGGGTCTTTATGGAAGAGTGGCAAGAAGAAAGCCATTGTTGAAAAAAAGCCATAAGAAGTCCCGTTTGCAGTTTGCCACAAGCCATGTGGGGGACACAGCAAACATGTGGAGGAAGGTGCTCTGGTCAGATGAGACCAAAATTGAAGTTTTTGGCCTAAATGCAAAACGCTATGTGTGGCGGAAACCTAACACTGCACATCACCCTGAACACACCATCCCCACTGTGAAACATGGTGGTGGCAGCATCATGCTGTGGGGATGCTTTTCTTCAGCAGGGACAGGGAAGCTGGTCAGAGTTGATGGGAAGATGGATGGAGCCAAATACAGGGCAATCTTGGAAGAAAACCTGTTAGAGTCTGCAAAAGACTTGAGACTGGGGCGGAGGTTCACCTTCCAGCAGGACAACGACCCTAAACATACAGCCAGAGCTACAATGGAATGGTTTAGATCAAAGCATATTCATGTGTTAGAATGGCCCAGTCAAAGTCCAGACCTAAATCCAATTGAGAATCTCTGGCAAGACTTGAAAATTGCTGTTCACAGACGCTCTCCATCAAATCTGACTGAGCTTGAGGTATTTTGCAAAGAAGAATGGGCAAAAATTTCAGTCTCTAGATGTGCAAAGCTGGTAGAGACATACCCCAAAAGACTTGCAGCTGTAATTGCAGCGAAAGGTGGTTCTACAAAGTATTGACTCAGGGGGGCTGAATACCTTTGCACGCGACACTTTTCAGTTTTTTATTTGTAAAAAAATTTGAAAACCATGTATCATTTTCCTTCCACTTCACAATTATGCACCACTTTGTGTTGGTCTATCACATAAAATCCCAATAAAATACATTTACGTTTGAGGTTGTAACGTGACAAAATGTGGAAAAGTTCAAGGGGTATGAAAACTTTTGCAAGCCACTGTATACAACAGGAGATAGACAAAAAATGCTGGCACTCAGAGACACTCGGAGTTGCCACTCAGTGGGTCCCAGCCTCACGGTAGATCTGGGGATTGTGGGCATGGCAGTGTGATTGGCTGGAAGACACCTGTATTGTAGGAAGGAACTGCAGATGCTGGTTTAAACTGAAGATAGACACAAAATGCTGGACTAATTCAGCGGGACAGGCAGCGTCTCTGGAGAACAGAACTAGTGATGTTTCGTGTTTAAACCAGCATCTGCAGTTCCTTCCTACACAACAGGGGTATGGTGACTTCCAGCCACTCACACTGCCATGCCCACCCTCCCCAGATCTACCACGAGGCTGGGACCCACTGAGTGGCAACTCTGAGTCTAGGGATGAAGCTCTGGCTGGGTGGGTTGTCCCAGCCTTACACAGGGTAATCCCGGACCGGTCTCAGACAGATTCACTTCAGCAGGAATTCTCTCCCTGTGGAATGGGAATGATCATATCCTTACAAAAAAATTACCTCAATTGTAATAATCTCTGAATATCAGAGATTTAATATTTTATGAAGTGGACCGGTCTCAGACAGATTCACTTCAGCGGGAATTCTCTCCCTGTGGAATGGGAATAATCATATCCTTACAAAAAAATTACCTCAATTGTAATAATCTCTGAATATCAGAGATTTAATATATTTTTAAATGCTGCCTTGTGAGCATGCAAATGTTCATACAAACATATGAATTGGGAGGCTACTCTGCCCTTCCAGCCTATTCTATCATTTAATAAGCTTCTGTGACTGTACATTCAACTCTATATTCCCATTCACCCTCAGTGACCTTTCACCCGCTCTGCCTTAAAAGTTATTCCCTGTTGCATTGATAGGAATCTTACGTTAAGGTGCCTCCAGAAACCAATCTCGAATGATCGAAGCAGACACCGCACGTTGCTTGGTGCAGCTGTGAAACAATTATCATAAAAAAATAAGTATTAAAAGAGAGCTGTAAAGAGAATGTGAGGAGATTTCTCTATAGGAAAAGTAGCTGGTTAATTGGGTTGTTGATCGGAGATGGGTATCTGGGGAGGGTCTTCCTCTTTGTCTTCCTCCTTGTCTTCCTCCTTGTCTTCCTCCCAGTGACGTGCAGTTAGGTCAATGGCTGGAGAGGCACTGGCTAGTATCAGAGCCAGATTTACACACATATGAACCCGATAGAGGTAGCTTAAATTCACCATCCAATTGGCAGGTTGCACAATGACTATTGGATAGGCAACCATATGTTTCATATTTCATATCAGCATTCTTTACAACACATGCAGGAAATTGTTTGCTAGATTTATTGTCACATACACCATTTATTGTCACATACACCAATTGTCACATACACCGATTGGTGAAGTGAAATTTGAGTTATCATGCAGCACAAAGATAAACACAACACTGTAGAATTTAACATTAAACATGAAAACATCTCCCCACAGCGGAATCAACGTTTCCCACTGTGAGGGAAGGCACCAAAGTTGAACAGGCCCCGACCACGGGTGAACAGAGGAAGAGGACTGAACTTTGAAAGTTCATTCCTCTTCCTCTCACCCGTGGTCGGGGCCTATTGAGGCTTCTGCAGTCGCCGCTACGGCCCAGAGCCTCCGAATCAGCCACTTCCCTACTGGAGACCGCGGCTTCCGAAGTCCACAGGCCGAGCTGGGCAGAGATTCAACGTTGGCAACCCCCGCAATGTTACGGTCAACACCGCCCGCGACTGGAAAGTCAGCGCCGCCTGCGGTAGAATCCAGTGCTGCACCACCGCTGCTGATGCTAGCTTTCGTGGAGGGAGATTGAGGTAGCGTCAATTACGTGGGCTGAGCCTACGTAATTGACTCTCGCTCTCCCTCCACTGGGCTCAAGACACGCTCCCTTGTGAGGCAGATGTGATCGCTGCCTCCCCTGGTGCTTTTTCATTGCAGTTTTATGAGACCAGCGAGCACAAATTGTGAAATATGTTACCTGGACTATGGAAGGTGAGGACATGTAATGAAGGGATC
Organism: Malacoraja senta; assembly: GCA_038087875.1. Classification (NCBI taxonomy): domain Eukaryota; kingdom Metazoa; phylum Chordata; class Chondrichthyes; order Rajiformes; family Rajidae; genus Malacoraja; species Malacoraja senta. Next base: position 161,289 of record JAXLNO010004646.1, on the reverse strand, counting down.
TACAAACATTACATTGGTGACACAGAGAGATAGTAACAGGCACACGCTTATTGCCCGCGCTCCATGCAGTTTCTGAGGGGTTGCGCAATCAGAGGGGATTCTCAGCTCTTCGCTGCCCCACCTCTCATCTCTCCCTGTATTTGCAGCGGAGCTGCGCAAATTTGGCTATTTGTACTATAAAAAATGATTAGATTCATGTAGAAATGACATTTATAACAGATCAGTGCAAAAATCTTTATATTTATTTTATTTTATTATTATTTTTCTTTACTTTTTGTAAATAAGCAAGTTGCACAATCTGGAGTTCAAAGTCATCTTTATTCTGTACACATAGTATAGCGGTACAGCAGGTTGTTAGTTGTTAGTTCATCATTACCGCTTCCAAGACTGACCAGTATAGGAAGTGGGTGTTAGTTTAAAGCATACAGTAAGGTGGGATTAGTGATGCTGTTTCTACTATGATTGGTTCACATGCAATAACCAATCTACATCCTTCCCCGTAAAGAGCGAATATAGTTAAACGCACATGCGACTTCAGAATTTCAACATACTCGCCGTATCTGTCAGGTGGTCTACTAATACGACCCGAACGCGTACGGACCAACCCATCTCCCTCCGCGCCAGAAAAGTTAGTGGGAGAGGGAGGCAGTGAACCCGGAAGTGAGAAGGCAGCAGGGGACACTTGTGGTGACCGATAGCAAGAGCATGCGGGAGGGGTAGTGTTGTTGTTAGTCAGACCCGCCGGTCGCGGTGGAAAACGGGACATGCTGGGACTAGTGGTGGCCACGGCAGCAGACGGCTGGAACAATAAAGGTGGAGTGAAAGGATCGGCTGAAGGAGGATGTGGTTCCTTCACAGACAGAAAGTGTTGGCGGCTCTGTCGGTACAAGGCGCCATCGACGTCGACAAGGAAGGATCGGGGTTCTTTGGACGGGCCAACAACATCGTTACCACTTCCAAGACTGACCAGTGTAGGAAGTGGGTGTTAGTATAAAGCATACAGTAAGGTGGGGTTAGTGATGCTATTTCTACTATGATTGGTTCACATGCAATAACCAATCTACACTTTTCTTAACAGCTATTTTCATTGGCAGTATGACAGGTGAGGCTCTGCCTCCCCTGCCTCCCCTGACCGCACGTCCCTGCTTCCTCCTTGTCTTCTTCGTTGGTTTGCACACACAAAGCGTCCAGTTCTCGCCTCACCTCAGCTGCCTCTGGCCGCTCCTTGGGATCCTCCAACAGCATTTTCTGGATTAAGGCGCTCTGGTGGGAACAGACGGAGAGAGATTTAGTTTCAGTTTAGTTTGTTGTCACGTGTACAGTGAAAAGCTATCCGGTCAGCAGAAAGATAATACATGATTACATTCGAGGTGTACAGATACATGATCAGGGAATAACGTTGCTGTAACAGGAGAGATTTAACAGAGTGGAGTGATTGTAATGCGTGATTGAAGTTTCACTGCTGTGACTAGCACACAAAGAGTCAACATCTTGCATCAGGCATTTAATATCATATTGTTAACGATAGATTGGTAAAATACATGCTCCTGGATTAGAATTAAATAGTTCAGTTACCTCAGCGGGATGCTCCTTAACAAAAATCTCAGGAAACCTTCCCTTGCGAATTGCATCCCAAATCTAAATAAACCAAAAACAAACAGATGAAAATGAGTCCTCCATCTCTATCTCTCCCCCTCAACCTGAGGCAACTTCACTCTGTACCCAAAATGTGTAGGAAGGAACTGCAGATGCTGATTTACACTCAAGAATGCTGGAGTCGCTGAGTTACTCCAGCATTTTGTGTCTATCTTCACTATGCACCTGCCCGTACTTCCATTCTGGGTCCCCAGGTGGCAGCGTGGAGCATGTAACACGTTGCTATGCCAACCAGGGGTGGGGGGGGCAGTGTTGAGTGCAGCCCACTCCCCCAAGCTGCCTCCTTGGTTGGACAACAACATAATGGAAGGACAAGGATTGCTTCTGGAGACCCTTCAGTAGGGCACACAGGCAGCAGCAGCACCACATGCCAACTTAGCTCCAGCATGTCGAAGGCACGAGCTACTTGTAGATTGGCTATTGCATGTTAGCCAATCAGAATGCTTAGTAATTATAACTCCGCCTAATGCATGCTTTGTAGTGTAAGAACTCGCCTACTGTCTTCAGTAGCTGCAGTAGAGTGAACGTATGATGTACTGCCTAGATGATGATGAACTGAACAATAAAGATGCTTGTGCTTGAACCTGTGTGAGACTAAAGGGCCTGTCCCACGAGCATGCGACTGCATGCGGCAAGCGTGACCTAACGTGGTCACTTGAGCCGTATGGCCTCGCGGGGCCGGTCCCACTTCGATCGCCGGAGCCGTATAGAGTTGTGCGGAGCTGGTCCCGACATCGCGCGGGACTCCGAAAAACTGTCAGTGTTCAAAAATTCTGCGTGCCAACGGTCTGTTGGCCTGCAGCCGCCTCGACGATGTACGCACCGCCTCGACGGGCGTGCGCAGCGTCTCGACGCCGTACGCAGCGTCTTGACGCCTTACGTCACGATCTAACTTCCCGCGGACTGCGCTCGAACTTCACGTCACTCACTCGACCTCCGCGCAGCCCACACTTCCGGTTTGGCCGCGCTCGCCGCATGCAGTCGCATGCTGGTGGGACCGGCTCTGCACGGGGATCACTCGACCTCCGCGCGACCCGTGCGCGGCCCCTGCTTCCGGTTTGGTCGCGCTTGCCGCACGCAGTCGCATGCTCGTCGGACAGGCCCTTAAGGTATTTACACCACTAGAATTCGAAGATAAGACACAAAAGGCTGGAGTAACAGCGGGTCGGGCAGCATCTCTGGAGAAAAGGAATAGGTGACGTTTCGGGTCGAGACCCTTCTTCAGACCAAGAGTCTGGGGAAATGAAACGCGAGATTCACCGGGTAGCGCCGTCAGTGATCACAGCCTCGCCAACGGTCTGTCTGTCTTATTGTATTTTTTGTTATTTTAGTGTGTTTTTAAAGTTTGTGTTAATGTTCTCTGGTTTGTTTTATGTTGAGGGTGGGGGAGAGGGTCGGGGGAAACTTTCTTTCAATCTCTTGCCTTGCTGGAGATGCGATTGTTTTCCGGATCGTCTCTCCGGTCACTCTGCGGCCTAACATCATGGAGCTGGAGGCCTAGCTCGAGACTGACTTTGACCCCACCGTTGGGCCGTGGACTTACCATCGGAGCCTCCGATCCCTTGCCTGGGAACAACACTCCAACCACGGCCTGCGGATTCCTACATCGAGGAGCTCGCAGTCTCGGGTAGAGACTGATGTCGGGAGGCTCCAAAGTCGCAGAAGGTTTGACTAGCCCCGACCCAGGGTCCGATCGCCCGGTGCGGGGAGCTGAGATCCCCCCGATGCGGGAGCTTGATCGCCCCGATGCGGAGGGCCCGACCACCAGCTACAGGAGCGAAGATCGTCCCGTCAACGGAAGGCTCGAGGCCCCCGACCACGGGAGAACAAAGAAGGGAAGAGATTTAACTTTTTTTTTGCCTTCCATTACAGCGAGGAATGTGGAGGAGTCACTGTGGTGGATGTTTATGTTTAAATATGGTTCGATTCCGACTACGGGTACTGGATGTTTATGTTAAAATATATTTTGTTGTTTTTTATTGGTATGGCTGTATGACAAATCAAATTCCTCGTATGTTGCAAAACGTACTTGGCTAATAAAGTATGATTATGAGATGTAGAAGGTAATAGAACAAATGAGTGAAAGAAAGATAAGCAACATGCATCGATGATCAAGGAAAGGTAGACCCCACAATGGTCCATTGTTGGCTGTGGGCTGGGTGGTAACGAGTTATACAGACAGTGCATCTCAACAAGACGACAGGGAAGCTAGTACAACGACTAGGCTGGGGAGGGATGGAGAGAGAGGGGATGCAAAGGTTACTTGAAGATTGAGAAATCGATATTCATACCGCTGGGGTGTAAGCTGCCCAATCGAAATATGAGGTACTGTTCCTCCAATTTGCATTTGGCCTCACACTGACAGTGGAGGAGGCCCAGGATAGAGAGGTCAGTATGGGAATGGGAAGAGGAGTTAAAGTGTTTGGCAACCGGGAGATCATGTAGGCCAAAGCAGACTGAGCGAAGGTGTTCAGCGAAACGATCGCCCAGTCTGAGCTTGGTCTCGCCAATGTATAAGAGCTCACTCACACCTGGAACAGTGGATACAGTAGATGAGATTGAACGAGATGCAAGTGAACCCTTGCCTCACCTGAAAGGACTAATTAAAGAATTAAGGTCCACCTTAATTTGTTTGACCCCTCCCTCCTCCACTTCCTCACCCTCCCCATCACTTCCAGCCCCACCCACTTCCCCATTATCTTCCTCTGGGCTTGCCTCTCGCACCATCTCTCTCCCCCTCTCCCACCACATTCCTTCCATCGCTCCATCCTATCTCATTCTCCACACTCTCTCCCTCTCCTTTATCTCATTCCATACCTTCCGCCTCTCCACAACGGTTCACTCAGGCCACTCCGCTCATCCTGCAGTCCTTCTACCATTCTTGTCCCTTCATCTTCATCCTACCAGCCAGCTTCCCTGCTCCCCTCCAATCCAAACCTCTATCCATCCGTCTCCCCCCACACCTCTTCATCCCTTACCCTTCAATCCCTCTCCATTCCCTCCCCCACTCCCCAGCCCCTCCATCACATATCCTCACATTTCTATCCACCCCCAGCCCACATGCCCCAGGAGCCGGTTCTCCCCTCCCTCCAGTCCCATCTCATACCATCCACCCACCCCGAGACTGGGCCCGGCTTCCTTGGGCTTTCAGGGAGTTTATTTTATTTTAGAGATACAGCGCAGAAACAGGGCCTTTGGCCCACCGAGTCCGCACCGACCAGCAATCCCGCACATTAACACTATCCTACAAATACTAGGGACAAGTTAAATTTATACCAATCCAATTAACATATAAACCTGTACCAGGCACGTGCCGTGAGTAATTACTCAAGATAGGCATTCAGTCGGCTTTTCAAAAATCTTAAACCGCCCATGCGCAGATTGTTCTCCTCTCCGTAAGCTGTCAGTCAATTTTTATAAAGTCTTCAAAAGCCATATCTCTTAATAAAGTGCCGTATTTCCTGGCAATGAAGACGCACCCCCATTTTGAGTTGCTAAATTTTGAAAGAAGGCTGGCGGGACATAGAATTTCTCACTCAAAAAAAATAAAAAATAAAATAAAGAAAGTGTAGCGGCACCAAACGTGGTGAATAAAGGTGAGACCGGCGGGGCCAGGTGCGGTGCTGGGCGTGGAGCCGCGGCGAGCCTGTTGCAGTGCCGGGTCCGCGGTGAGGCCCGGTGCGGTGCTGGTGAGGTGAGGCCGGGGCAGGGCCTGGAGCGGAGAGGCCCGGTGCAGTGCAGGGCATGGAGCCGAGTTCACAGTGCGAGGCCGGGGCCTGGTCCGTTGTCGGGAGCGGGAGAGCGGCAGGTACTCTCTCTGCTCCTGGGGCCGTCGGGCGTGTGTAGGCGTTGCTGTGGGCAGGAGGCTGCTACGCTCGCAGCTCCTGCAGCAGCTGGTGGGGCAGCGGCGACTGGTAAAACCGCTCCGCTCCGGTGGTCGGCTCCGGGCAGGTCATGCGGGGGAGCTCGGCGGCCGTCACACAAGGCGGCCTGCCCCGTTGCTGGGAGCGGGAGAGCGGCGGCAGCAGCAGCTGGTGGGGAAGAGGCGGCATCCCAGATGTAGCGGCATACCTCACTGCAGGGCCGGGTTGGCGGCAGCGTAGTTCTGCAGGGCTGGGCAGCCGGCTGTAGACATCAGGTCTCCCTCCCGAGGCTGCGTGCGTCAGGTAAAATCCAAATTTCAATTTGGACAGTCGGGGGTCACCAATGTAGCGGCACCAAACGCGGTGAATAAAGGTGAGACATCAGGCCGGTTCAAAGAGTCGTTTATTCAGTGGTGACACGTTAGGTTGGTGCTAACTATATTAACAGTGTTACTGTAGCTGAGCGAGGTTGTTCACTCGGGCTCAGCTACCGGTTGAATACCTTAAGGTCTCGAGGTGAGATGACCTTAAGTACCAGGACACTCCCTCTAGCCCATGACGTCACGTGCCCGCCCTCGTACTTCCTGACGAGGGTTCGAGCATAAATGGCCCGTGTATAGGCTTACGCCACAAAAGGAACAATAAAATTTGCCCAGGGCTTCCAAATCTCCTTCATTCTGAATTACTGAATGGGTGGGGGGTGGAGGGTGACAGCAGGTGGAAAGATGGTGGGAAAAACGGGAGCACAAGTTGAATCAGTTGTCATCTTATTGAATGACAATACTAGTTCAAGGGACCAATTGGGGGGAGAGTTCCTTTCACAGCGTGTGGAGAGTCTGTGCCGGGGGTAAAGTTGCGGGGAGGGTAGGAGCGTTGAGGAGGGGGCCGGGTATCATGCCAGTAATTCACTCACTCACCGCTGCCGCGGCACTCCGGGCACGGAGCTACTGCATTGTGGCCAAGGAGGGAAGTAGCTCGGGTGGCTGCCCACTGCATGGCATTCATTGCCCGGTCCATGTCTTTCAATGTAGACCAGACATTGAGGAGACCAGCTCAAGAGCAAAGATCATAGAGTGGAGCGGGTCAGCGGGTGATGCATAACAGGACAGGGGGCGGTGGAGCTTACTGCTGCGTCAGCGCGAACAAGGGACCAATTGAGGCTACTCGCTCTGACACAGCAGTAAGCTCGGACCAGGCAGTGAATGCCATGCAGTGTCACCCAGTGCAGCAAGCGAGGCCATGTCCTGCTCCCGGCGACAGTCGGAATTTAAGGATTTGTGGGAAGCGGCTGATATGAGCGAGGTCAGCGAGCGGCAGGAGGGAGGTGTTCAGGCGGAGAGCACTGCCAGAGGTGAGCAGGCCAGCAGAAGGCGCTGAGGTGGCGGCTGGTTCCGCTGTCAGGTTCCGGCGGCCGCTCGCAGCCACCCGAGCTACTTCCCTTCCTGGCCACAATGCGGTGGTTCCGTGCCACGTCGAGTTGCTGGCATGATCCCCGACCCCCTCCTTCTCAACGCTCCTGCCCTCCCCGCAACTTTACCCCTTGGCCAGACTCCCCACACGCTGAGAAAGGAACTCTCCCCCCCCCTCCCGCCAGCGGCTCTGTCCTTTTACAGCCGCTTCCCACTTTACAGCTGCTTCCCATCAGCTGCCAGCAATGAGGGATAGACTTGGCTATCCCTCAGTACAGCAACATCGTTCTTGATGTTGCTGTACTAAGGGATAGCCAAGTCTATATTTCTTGGCTAACAACCTAACCTTCGGCCTCCAAGATGCAGGTAAACGTTCCTGCCGTATTTTCGGGTAAAAAAAAGCGTCTTCATTGCCGGGATATACGGTATTTAAAAACATATAGCTCAAAGAAATCTACTTAACACATTATTTGTACACAAACTCTATTCTTCTCTCTTTGTTTCTTAAGATACTCTTAAGATAATGATAATCCACGTTTGAAAAAACTGCTGAGAAACTTGCGCTGTGCATGCGCCGTAGGATGCTGCGCATGCGCAGTACGCAGTCCTTAGTGCAAAGGCAGAATTTCAGCTGCCTTCAGCTCCCCTTGTCATTGAAGGCTTGAAGCAGCGTCGACAGCACGTGGGCTGCACATACTTTCGCGTATCACATGTACTGCGGATGAAAGGCACGGAGAATTATGCCTACCCAAGAGATCGATCTTTTAGATTGGCATAATTCTCCCATGCCTTTACTATTTATATTTAGTAATTACCATTTTATAATTTTAGTCAGGGTAGGCAGTGCCTACCTTGCCTACCCTGACGGCACGTGCCTGACCTGTACGTCTTTGGAGTGTGGGAGGAAACCGAAGATTTCGGAGAAAAACAGGGGAGAATGTACAAACTCCGTACAATAGACAATAGGTACAGGAGTAGGCCATTCGGCCCTTTGAGCCAGCACCTCCATTCACTGTGATCATGACTGATCATCCACAATCAGTACCCTGTTCCTGCCTTCATATCCCCTGACTCCGCTATCTTTAGGAGCTCTATTTAATTCTTTCTTGAAAGCCATCCTGAGAATTGGCCTCCACTGCTTTCTGAGGCAGAGAATTCCACAGATTTACAACTCTCAGGGTGAAAACTCTTTTCTCATTTCCGTTCTAAATGGCCAAACCCTTATTCTTAAACTGTGGTCCCTGTAGCCCCTGGTTCTGGACTACCCCAACATTGGGAACATGTTTCCTGCCTCTAGTGTGTCCTATCCCTTAATAATCTTATATGTTTCAATAAGATCCCCTCTCATCCTTCTAAATTCCAGTGTATACAAGCCCAGTCGCTCCATTCTATCAACATTTGACAGTCCCGCCCTCCCAGGACTTAACCTCATGAACCTACGCTGCACTCCCTCAATAGCAAGAATGTCCTTTCTCAAATTTGGAGACCAAAACTGCACACAATATTCCACGTATGGTCTCACTATGGCCCTGTACGACTGCAGAAGGACCTCTTTGCTCCTATACTCAACTCCTCTTGTTATGAAGGCCAACATGCCACGGGTACAGACAGCACCGGTAGTCGGAATTGAACCCGGGTCCCCAGCACTGTAAGCATTGTAGGGCAACAACTCTACCGCTGCGTCCCCGTGCCGCCCTATACATGTGACTGACAAACTCACGAATATTCTTTCTGATACTGTGCCGTGATACATCCACAGTAGCTCAAAGAAAATCAGCCCCAGGGCAAAGATGTCGACCTTGTGGTTGTAGTCCTGTTGTGCCCCCTGTAGAAGCAAGGCAGATGAGAAATTAGTTAGCATTCCCTCTCTTCAAGTGGCTGTTTTTAGTTTTAGAGATACAGCGCAGAAACTGAGTCTTCAGCCCACCAAGTCTGCACCGACCAGCAATCCATATAACCATATACTGTAACAATTACAGCACGGAAACAGGCCATCTCGGCCCTTGTAGTCCGTGCCGAACACTTATTCTCCCCTGGTCCCATCTACCTGCACTCAGACAAATATAACCATATAACAAATATAACAATCCCCGCACATTAACACTACCCTACACACATTAGGGACAATTTACATTTACACCAAGCCAATTAACTTACGAACATGTACGTCTTTGGAATGTGGGAGGAAACTGAAGATCTCGGAGAAAACTCATCGTGTCACAGGGAGAACGTACAAACTCTGTACAGACACCACCGGTGGTCTGGATTGAACCCGGGACCCAGGGCTCTGGTGCTGTAAGGCAGCAACTCTACCGCTGCGCCACCGTGCTGCCCGTGGTTACAGAGTGCGTTCACATATTTCATCCTCCATCTCCCTCCCTTCTCAATTCCCACCTTCTCAATTTATAAGGATGCTGCTTCCACATAAATGTTGGTCTGCTCCGTTACTTCCCCCAGAACTTCCCACCCCCTCTCCAGTTCATCCACACACAACAGCCGTGATCTTGCTGCTGCTGCCCTCCAGCCCAGTGGGACTGCGAAAGGGCGTTAGTTATCCTGGTTGCGGACCCTCCCCCCCCCCCCCCCCAGCAACAACTGTGTACAGAGGACTCTCCGATCTCTGAGATGGACGTCAGGTTTTGCTGGAAGATCATCGGCTCAGCGAAGGACAAGCTTCCCGAAATCCGCTCTTGCAGAGCAACGGTGTGACTGGTACCTCAACAACTGACATCTTTCCTATAACATGGTGCCCAGAACTGAACACAATACTCTAAATGTGGCCTCACGAACGTCTTACATAACTGTAACATGACTCCCAACGTCTACAGCCAATAATACTCTAACCGATGAAGGCCAAGTACTGAAAGCCGAAAGAGGTTAACAGTTTTTAACTCCCTCTGCAGATCAACAGCATTTGCAGGAAGATGAGAGCAGGAAGTAACTGGATAATGTTTTTTTTTAAGTGTCTGCACCGGCGATGGGCCAAGCCAACATCTCCTGTGATTCAGCGACTGGTCGGCTTGTTCCCTCACCTGTTCCGGACTCATGTACAGACGTGTTCCCACGTTCATGGTGAGAGGTCTCTGGTATTTCACTTTAGCGAGACCAAAGTCACCGATCTTTGCCTCCAGCTTGGTTTCTTCTGTCAGGAAGACGTTCGCCGGCTATTTTCACCAGAACGAAAACCATTCAGTTAATTTGCAGCATTTCATAGAAACATAGAAAATAGGTGCAGGAGGAGGCCATTCGGCCCTTCGAGCCAGCATCGCCATTTATTGTGATCATGGCTGATTGTCCCCAATCAATAACCCGTGCCTGCCTTCTCCCCATATCCCTTGATTCCACTAGCCCCTAGAGCTCTATCTAACTCTATAGAAACATAGAAAATAGGGTCATAAACTCATACAGCATGGGAATAGGCCCTTCAGCCTAACTTGCCCACGCCACCTAACATATCCCATCTACACTTGTCCCACCTGTCCGCATTTGGCCCACATCCCTCGAAACCTGTCCTATCCATGTACCTTTCTAAATGTTTCCTAAACTTTGAGAGTACCTGCCTCAACTACCTCCTCTGGCAGCTCGTTCCATACACATTTGTGTGAAAAAGTTACCCCTCAGGCTTCTATTAAATCTTTTTACCACACAATCCCAATGGTCTGACCTTCAGGTCTCGATGAAACAGATTCCGCTGATGAATGTGGTCAACTCCATCTAATAATTGACGCATTATGTCCAGTGAATTAACTTTTTTCTGGGACTGATAGTTTTCAGGATCTTCTATCCAATCTTCCAAGTTCTTCTCATATAACTTAATTTGGATGTACAGATATTTCTTGTTATCTCTACAATTGAAAATGAAAATACATCATTAGTTTATGAAAAATGTGCATAATAAGCTAATTTGTACTGTCCCCATGAATTTTTTTTTCATTTTAAAGAAATTTGATGCAGTCACACACATGAGTTGATTTTATTGTCACGTGTACTGAGGTACAGTGAAAAGCTTTTGTTGCATGCTGACCAGATACAATTTCACCACAAAGCTACTGTGACCCCAGCAACCTCTGTAACATGTACGTTGGGATGTCCTGTATCTGGACAGAATATCCCTGGCATCCAAAATGTCTATAGACACAAAAAGCTGGGATTGACAAATTGGGAGTATAAAGATGGAGTTGAAGGGGAAGTGGCTACAGGAAAAATTACAACAGATTCTCGAATTAATGGGACGGAAAGGTTGAGAATGGACAACAGAGTAAGGTCAGGGCCAATTGTGAGTGGTGCGAGGGGGGAAGTGAATACGGAGGTCAAAGTGTTGTATATCAATGCGTGAAGTGTACGGAATAAAATGGACGAGCTTGAGGCTCAGTTAGAAACTGGCAGGTATGATGTTGTGGGAATTACTGAGACATGGCTGCAAGAGGGCCAGGGTTGGAACTGAATATTCAAGGGTATACCTCCTATCGAAAAGACAGACAGGTGGGCAGAGGGGGTGGGGTTGCCCTGTTGGTGAGGAATGAAATTCAGTCCCTTCAATGTTCAAGGGTGACATTGAAACAGGGGATGTGGAGTCAGCAACTAAGGAATTGTAAGGGTAAAAAGACTTTAATGGGACTAATCTCTGGGGGTAGGGTGTTGACATGGATAGAAAATTGGTTGGCAGACCGGAAGCAAAGAGTAGGAGTGAACGGGTCCTTTTCAGAATAGCAGGCAGTGGCGAGTGGAGTGCCGCAAGGCTCAGTGTTGGGGCTGCAACTGTTTATCATATATATTAATGATTTGGAAGAGGGAATTAGGAGCAACACTAGCAAGTTTGCGGATGACACAAAGCTGGGTGGCAGTGTGAGCTGTGAAGAGGATGTTTGGTGGTTTCAGGGTGACCTGGACAGGTTGAGTGAGTGGGCAGATGCGTGGCAGATGCAGTACAATATAGATAAATGTGAGGTTATCCACTTTGGCGGCAAAAACAAGGGGGCAGATTATTATCTCAATGGGGTTAGGTTAGGTAAGGGGGAGGCACAACGAGACTTGGGCTTCCTTGTACACCGGTCACTGAAAGTTGGCTTACAGGTACAGCAGGCAGTGACGAAAGCTAATGGAATGTTGGCCTTCATAACAAGAGGATTTCAGTATAGGAGTAAAGAGGTTCTTCTGCAGTTGTATAGGGCTCTGGTGAGACCACATCTGGAGTATTGTGTACAGTTTTGGTCTCCTAATTTGAGGAAGGACATCCTTGTGATTGAGGCAGTGCAGCATAGGTTCACGAGATGGATCCATGGGATGGCGGGACTGTCATATGAGGAAAGATTGAAAAGACTAGGCTTGTATTCACTGGAGTTTAGAAGGATGAGGGGGGTCTTATAGAAACATAAAATTATAAAAGGACTGGACAAGCTAGATGCAGGAAAAAAATTCCCAATGTTGGGCGAGTCCAGAACCAGGGGCCACATTTAGAATAAAGGGGTGGTCATTTAAGACTGAGGTGAGAAAACACTTTTTCACCCAGAGAGTTGTGAATTTATGGAATTCCCTGCCACAGAGGGCAGTGGAGGCCAAGTCACTGGATGGATTTAAGAGAGAGTTAGATAGAGCTCTGGGGGCTAGTGGAGTCAAGGGATATGGGGAGAAGGCAGGCACGGGTTATTGATAGGGGACGATCAGCCATGATCACAATGAATGGCGGTGCTGGCTCGAAGGGCCGAATGGCCTCCTCCAGCACCTATTTTCTATGTTTCTACGTTTAATCTACAGGCCCCTAAACAGTAGCCTGGACATAGGGCGCAAGTTGAATCAGGAGTTAAAATTGGCATGTAGTAAAAGTAATGCTGTGGTTGTTATGGGAGATTTCAACATGCAGGTAGACTGGGAAAATCAGGTTGGTACTGGACCCCAAGAAAGGGACTTTGTAGAGTGCCTTCGTGACGGATTCTTTGAACAGCTTGTATTGGAGCCTACCAGGGAGAAGGCAATTCTGGATTTAGTGTTATGTAATGTACCAGATTTGATAAAGGACCTCGAGGTTAATGAGCCATTAGGAGGCAGTGACCATAACATGGTCAGGTTTAATCTACAATTGGAGAGGGAGAAGAGTAGATCGGAGGTGTCAGTGTTGCAGTTGAATAAAGGGGACTATGGGGCCATGAGGGAGGAGCTGGCCAAAGTTGACTGGAAAGATACACTTGCAGGGATGACAGTGGAACAAAAATGGCAGGCGTTTCTAGGAATAATACAGAAGGTGCAGGATCAGTTCATTCCAAGGAGGAAGAAAGATTCCAAGGGGAGAAAGGGATGACCATGGCTGACAAGGGACGTCAGGGACAGTATAAAAATTAAAGCGAGGAAGTACAACTTAGCAAAGATGAGCGGGAAGCAAGAGGATTGGGTAATGTTTAAAGAACAACAGAAGATAACCAAAAAGACAATACAGGGAGAAAATATGAGGTACGAAGGTAAGCTAGCCAAGAATATAAAGCAGGATAATAAAAGCTTCTTTAGGTATGTGAAGAAGAAAAAATTAGTTGAGACCAAACAAAGTTGGACCCTTGAAGACCGAAAAAGGTGAATTTATTATGGGGAACAAGGAAATGGCAGATGAGTGAACAGGTACTTTGGATCTGTCTTCACTAAGGAGGATACAAACAATCTTTCTGATATAGTAGTGGCCAGAGGATCTGGGGTGACAGAGGAACTGAAGGAAATCCACATTAGGCAGGAAATGGTGTTGGATAGACTGATGGGACTGAAGGCTGATAAATCCCCAGGGCCTGATGGTCTGCATCCCAGGGTACTTAAAGAAGTGGCTCCAGAAATCGTGGATGCATTGGTGATAATTTTCCAATGTTCTATAGACTCAGGATCAGTTCCTGTGGATTGGAGGGTAGCTAATGTTATCCCACTTTTTAAGAAAACAGGGAATTATAGACCAGTTAAACCCTGTCCCACTGTGCGAGTCCACCCACGAGTGATCCCGAGTTAAAAACAAATCAAACTCGTGGTAATCACGTAGAATTAACGTAGCGGGAACGTCGGAACTCGTGGACGTAACTTAGCGACTCGTAACGCTAACGGGTGGTACTCGGGAAACGTGTTAACTCGTGAAAAATTTTCAATATGTTGAAAGATTTCCACGAGTCAAATATACTCTTGAAGGGAAAATTTGAAACTTTTAAACTCGTTGGAATACCGTAGTAGCCCGTGAGTTTACCGTAGTGACTCGTGAGTTTACCGTATTAACTCCTGGGTACTATCTGTATGTTTATGTTGTTTTTTGCCTGTTTGAGCATGTTTTCATTTTGTTTGGATACTCCCACATTTTCTAATGACATAGTGTTGAAAAGCTTTTTACGAATCCGTTTGATTCTCACTGTTTGTTTACTTCTGTGCACAATAAAAGAGAGTTCTTTGTTATCAAATTCAAATTGATGTCTGCAAGTCTTCATTTTAATATCATTCCAAAGTCTCATGACTTGAATGTAATATTCCTTTCATCATAAAACACAAAATAGAGGAAGTGATACAGTCTATTCACATCTTGATTCTCACAATCATTTGTGAGACTGAAGGACTCAGGTGCCTCATATTCTGTGCTTTTTAAATGTAAAACAGTTTAACCTCTCAGTGGATCAGAAAATAAGACAGACAGCATGGTGAATGTTAAACAAAGTCTTTATTCATCTTGTTCAATAAATAAAGCGCATTTTTGCACATCTTGAGAAAAGGAGCACCACAGCAAACAACACAGTGGTTTGAAAAAGGGCTTCTCATACATGTCAATTAACAAATAAAACACAAAGAAGTATTTCCAGTATTTCCTCTCATTCAGCTGAGAAATGGAGCACAAGCCTGAACTCTGGCAATAAAACAGACAATGCAATGCACTCAATGGCTATGTTTTGAGATCTACCTACACTAATCAGACAAGCAGATGCATGATAATCACTGCTTCAAGAACAGATGGATGCAATGAAATTATTTACACTAAAATGAAAATATAAATCCACACTTAAAATTAAATCAAACAAAGTCAGCAGGATTTAAACTGAGTTTGTCTGCATGTGGGCTCTCCTCAAGCAGTGGTGTACCTGTTGTTGGCTGTCCCTCAAAGTAAGCAGTCCAGCCACGGCACACTGCCCAATATTGAATCTGCTCTTTTGCACTCTTAAGGTTGTTTGCTCCACTGCAATTGTTTTCATCTCTGGTTCACGGAGTTAGACTTTGCCATCAGCCAGGCTTGTGCTGGAGCTGTCAGGCAATTTCAATAGCCCGGGGCAGCAGATGTGAGAGCTTTAACAAAATTTAAGGCAGCTACATCCTGGTACACAAAACAGTGCTTTGTTCCTGCAGCAGTTATCTTTCAAATCATGCCCCTGAACAACTCATGAAGATGTTTTATTTCCATGTTAAAGAAGTTATCAAAGTAGATGATTATACTCAAAAGCACACACAGTGCTGGAGTAACTCAACAGGTCGGGCAGCATCTCTGGAGAACATGGATAGGTGACTGTAGATGATATATGCATGTGCCTTTAACATAGTGACCTCATACCTACTAACCACTCCCCATATCACAAGTATAACTACAACCTCCCCACCCACAGATCGCTCTCTAGTTCCTGTGACAGACCACGTACAGCTAGTGCAATATGTAATGCTCCAGTATGAATAAAGATAGTAAACTAACGATGCCTCGTTATAGATTCTTTACATGGTGTCAAACCACTTACCTTGCGCCTCCTGTATATCGGTTTATCATTTAATTTTGTCCCAGTTTTTTGTTTCCCCCGCCCTCCCATTTCTTTGTTATGGCCACTTCTGCCCGTAAGCCTGATGTGCTCGTTTTCGATTTGGACATCGCCCTTCGATGGGACGTATTCAAACGTGACTTTGAACACTATGTCACGATCGCTCATCCTGCCGCCACCGCTGATCTCAAAGCCTCTCTGCTTCTCAACTTGGCTGGTCCCGAGGCCCTGACTCGCTCTGACTTCTTCGTCTACGCTGATGGAGAATCTGCTCGGGACCCGGTATGTCTGGTGGCTAAGTTTAATGCTATTTGTGATATTCCAACAAACTGCATCTTAGAACGTTTTAAACTGTTCGCGCGGCGTCAGCTCCCTGGGGAATCTGCTGAGAACTATGTCTCTGCGCTGCGACACTTGGCCAGGCGCTGCCGCCTCCACACGTGGACCCCCGATGAGATTATCAGGGACCTTCTGGTTTACGGTCTCCGCGATGATAAGCTCAGGGCCGAACTTCTGCGCAAGCCCGATCTGACTTTCAATGATGCGATGCACGCCACCCGCTTATCTGAAGCTGTCACCTCGGCGGTGTCACCGGCTGAACAGGCGATTAACTTTGCCAGCACTTCCAGTCATCTGATGAACACGCCCCGGTTGCGGCCCCCGGGGTCGCTCGCTGCTCAAGGGGGACGTTCCCCGGGGTTCGGTATGGCTCCCGGGGGAGGTGCCCGGCAAAGGTGCCCTAATTGCAACTTCACCACTCATCAATACAATGTGTGCCCTGCCTTGGGTAAAACGTGCAATGTCTGCAAGAAATTGAACCATTTCGCTGCGGCCTGTCGCTCCCGTGGGAAGCCTGTCGCTGCTCGGAGTGGAAATTTAAACAACCTTCTACAAACTGATAGTGAGCTCAGCTCCCAGTGCTATTTCGACGAACAGTCTGTTTCTGAATCCGACTCCTCTCAGGGGGAGAACAGCTTGTATACTGTGTTGGGCGCACCTGCTATGATAACGGACCCTTCTGTGCGAGTCACTGTGAACAACTCGACCTTCACTGCTAAGATTGACACGGGGGCGGTTGCGAACGTTATGTCAACATCTCTCTTCAAACAGATAAGGACTAATGAGCAGATTTTTTCTCAAAACTCAACCTTGCATGCCTACGGGGGGGGGGGATTCTTACTCCTGTGGGCAAGGCCACGCTACGCTGTAAGATACTAGAGACCTCTCGGCCCCTCACCTTCTATCTCCTCGACCAAAAATGCATTCCCCTGCTGGGTATCCGGGCATGCCAGGAAATGGGCCTGGTATCCTTCCACCGTGACATCCACCAGGTGCATGCCCTCATGGACCCGCTGGCTGAGTATCCCGACCGCTTTGATGATGAGCTAGGCAAACTACCCTGCAGCTACAAGATTGTAGTGGACCGTAAGGTCGATCCAGTGGTCAATGCACCTCACCGTGTCTCCTTCGCCATGAAGGACAAAGTGCGGTCGACACTACACAGTATGGTACAAATGGGCATCCTAAAGGCGGTCATCGAGCCCACCAGGTGGGTCTCTTCCATGGTTGTTGCTGCGAAAAAGGACAAGAGCGAGATACGCATCTGCATCAACCCCAAAGACCTCAACCTGGCCATTAGACGCCCGCACTACCCTATGAGAACGGTAGAAGAAGTCGCTGCACAGGTTGGTCCGGCAACGTTTTTTTCTGTCCTCGATGCCAAAAGCTCCTTCTGGCAGATACCACTGGACGAGCAGTCGTCCACTTTGACAACTTTCGCCACCCCCTACGGAAGGTTTCGGTTTCTCCGAATGCCATTCGGAATCAACTCTGCCAGCGAGGTATTCCAACAGACAATGGAGCAGTTGTTTTCAGGTCTACCGTGCGCCATCATTGTTGACGACATCCTCGTTTACGGCAAGGACGTTGCCGAACACGATGTCAACCTCCGCCAGGTCCTGGACCGGGCCCGGCAAATTAACTTGAAACTGAACCCCAAGAAGTGCCGATTCCGCGTCCCCGAGGTCACCTACGTTGGACATGTATTCACCGCCGAGGGGTTAAAGCCAGACCCGCAAAAAACGGCTGCCATTTCAGGGATGCCTTCTCCTACTGATGTGGCAGGCCTACAACGCTTCCTGGGCTTGGTAAACTACCTGGGGAAGTTCATCCCCGACCTCAGCGAGCTCAGCGCTCCCCTGAGGGATTTGATAAAAAGGGACACGTCCTGGGCTTGGTTCCCCCACCACCAGAAAGCATTCAACATTCTTAAGTCCAAGCTAATCAGCACCCCCACACTCAAGTTTTTTGACCTACAGCGTCCCATTGTCCTCACCTGCGACGCCTCTCAGTTCGGACTCGGTGCCGCCTGTCTCCAGGTCCATGACGGCCTACAGTTGCCTGTCTCCTTCGCATCCCGCACCATGACCGTCACCGAACAGCACTACGTGCAGATTGAGAAGGAGCTACTGGCCGTCGTGTTTGCCTGCTCCAAATTCAGAGACTACATCCTGGGCAACACTTTCACCATTGAAACTGACCACCAGCCACTCGTCACCATCCTCAACAAGTCGATCCATGCCGCCTCATCACGCCTGCAGCGCATGATGCTGCAGCTCCAACGCTTCACGTTCACTGTGGTTTATCGTAAGGGCAAGGACATGTTCGTGGCCAACACGTTGTCTCGCGCCCCGCTAACGTCCACCGTTCGCCACCCATATGAGATGTCTGATCTAATGGTGCTCCAAATGAACATCGTCCCTTCACAGCAGATGAAGTCCCTGGTTGAACACACTACCAATGACCCTGCCCTGCAACAGCTGTCTGCCGTCATCCAGCGGGGCTGGCCCGACCGTCGTTCCGCACTGCCGGCTGGCGCTGTGCCCTACTTCCTGGTCCGTGATGAGCTCGTACTACACGACGGCGTGGTGGTGAAGGGTCACAAGGTGGTGGTGCCCGCGGCGCTGCACGACCACTATTTTCAAGTCGCTCACCGCGGTCATCCTGGGGCCGAAGCCACCGTGTCTCTCGCCCGGAGCCAGTTCTATTGGCCGGGTATGGCCAAATATATCCGGGAGAGGGTCTCCTCGTGTTCCACCTGCAACAGCCTCGCCCCCCACCAGCAGCGTCAGCCGCTTCTGCAGCAGCCCGCGCCCGAACTGCCCTGGATGGCGCTTGCTGCCGACATTTTCGAGTGGCGAGGCAAACACTTCCTGGTTCTCGTTGACTCCTACTCCAGCTGGTTTGTGGTCGACCGCCTGCACTCCCTAACCTCTTCGGCCATCATCGACAGGTTATACCCTCATTTTGGCACTTTTGGCCCCCAGGCAAGCCTGCAGTCGGACAATGGCAGCCAGTTCACGAGCGCCGAGTTTAAAGCGTTCGCTTCCAGATGGAACTTCCGCCATTTCACCAGCAGCCCGGAGTACCCGCAAAGCAACGGTCTGGCCGAGCGTGCCGTCCGCAGCGCGAAGCACCTGCTGGAACAGTGTGGTGGCATTAACTCCGACTTCCATCTGGCCCTCCTCAACCTCCGCAACATTTCCCGCGACTCCGCCTTGGGTTCTCCTGCTCAGCGGCTCATGTCTCGCGCTACCAGGCTCCCGCTCCCGGTGGCCCAGCGCTCCCTCATACCCTCCGTCCTCCCACCTGCGGCGGTTCAGAAACGCATTGCCTTCAGGCACGATGTCCAAAAGCGTTCCCATGACAGGTCCTGCCACCCGCTGCCGCGCATCTTCCCCGGTCAAATTGTCCGTATGCAGACCACTTCCGGTCACTCCAAGCTCGCTACTGTCGTCGGCTCAGCTGGGTCGCCCAGGTCCTATCTCAGGAGCCATTTACCGTCGGTCCCGCCAGCACCTTCGGCTCGTCAACGAGCCGCGTCCTCCTGCCGCGGATCCGTTTGCTCCCCCACTGCCGACTTCGCGCCCGGGCGTTGATCTGCCCGTCCTTCCTAACATGCAACGTTCTCCGCCTCCTCAACTCCTTCCATCCCACCCTGCTCCGACTAGTCCTCGCTCGCCTGCCCGCGCTCTGCCCGCTCCTGATCCCGCATCACCTCCGGGTTTGGTGCCGCGGTCTCCTCCGTCTCCTCCCGTTTCCCCCTTTCAGGTTCGTCTGCCCCCATCGGTGCCTCTTCCTCCTGCCGGAAGGAAGGATGGCGAGATGCGAACCCGGTCGGGACGTCTTGTCAAACCGCCTGACCGCTATGGCGATTTTGTTTAACTGTCCTAGCGCATGAGCCGTGGTCGCCCTGTCACCATTGTATTTGCCTGTCGTTTCGAAGGGGAAGGATGTAGATGATATATGCATGTGCCTTTAACATAGTGACCTCATACCTACTAATCACTCCCCATATCACAAGTATAACTACAACCTCCCCACCCACAGATCGCTCTCTAGTTCCTGTGACAGACCACGTACAGCTAGTGCAATATGTAATGCTCCAGTATGAATAAAGATAGTAAAGTAACGATGCCTCGTTATAGATTCTTTACAGTGATGTTTGGATCAAGACCCTTCTTCAGATATTATAATATTGTTCATACTATTATACAATCTTCAGGATTATACTATTGTTTTCTGGCCAATGCCATTGATCAGGGAGAAGTGATAAGGTTATTAGACTGAGGGTAACAAAGAATTATAGATAATAACTAGACTAAGTGGGACCCGTTGGGTCCCATGTTCACACGGGAGGGCTGAACCCCCCCCCCCAAACAACCATTTGCACTGCCTTTTTACTTCAACCCAAACCCCCCCCAAACAACCATTTGCAGTGCCTTTTTACTTCAACCCAAACCCCCCCAAACAACCATTTGCACTGCCTTTTTACTTCAACCCAAACCCCCCCAAACAACCATTTGCACTGCCTTTTTACTTCAAACCAACCATATTTTCATTTTCAAACCACATTAAGGGCACTCACAGTTGAGTAGACATGCGTTCAGTGTTATTCAGAGCTCAGAGAGACGTGACCCTCTGGCTTCCTCCATCTTGCAGAGACTGAGTGAGGCACACCACTTCCTGGTATTATAGTCCCTCCCCCTTCCTCCAGCTCTAGAGAGAATGGCAATTTTAAAAAAAGCATTAATATCTCTCTGATTTTACATCGATGGGAAAAATCCTCTGGTCCTGGAAGGCGGAGGGGGGCTCTGATCGAGGTGGCCAAAAATGACGGCCGTAGGTGGCGGCGTTCTCTCGGAAATCAAAGCACAGCAAGCCAAAAGCGGTCAAGATCAGACTTTTAGTAATATACTGTAGATATTGACTAACAAACAACTGAAATTGGTCTTTGTTTACAAACTTAATAAATATAAAGGGCACAGCGATGGTCACCTTATTAGATTACTAGGAGGGAGCCACTTTGGGATTTCCTGAGGCCATGAAAAGTGTCACAGGAACAAAAGTCACCCTGCCTTTTAATTACTCTTTAACACTTGCAAATTGACCACACACCGGTTTCTTTTCGTTCATTCCCGGAAAACATCTTCTCCGGCTTCCTCCCGCTGTGTGGCTGACTTCATCAGCCATGTGTCATCTCCACGGGCCTCCTGGCCGTTCCACCTCCATAGCTTACTGCTTGAGAATCTTGCTTCAACGGGACCCATGATCTGTTCGCTCGCTGGCTGGCTGACGCTGGTTGAGTTGATGCCAGTCTGCAGGACTGGCATTGCCATCGGGTGCTGCCGGGTCTGGAGGTTGCAGAGACTTTACCCATGGTGCATCCCTTGGAGAGATAGTCCCCGTGTGATGATTTTTCCACACGTCGGTAGTCGTTGTTGGCTCAAGAGTAACTCGGGATAGGAACTTGGTATATCGCAGAAATGAGAAGTAAACGGCAAACTTAGACATGCACGTGGGAACTCGTTGAAACTCGTGAACATTAACTTGGAATCTCGTAGAAAACCACGAGTTTGATTTTTTTCTTTTACTCGGGATAACTCGTGGGTGGACCCGCACCGTGGGACAGGGCTATCAGCCTGACATGGGGGGGAAGATGCTGGAGTCAATTATAAAAGATGAGATAGCCAAACATTTGGATAGCAGTAACAGGATTGGTCCGAGTCAGCATGGATTTACGAAGGGGAAATCATGCTTGACTAATCATCTGGAATTTTTTGAAGATGTAACTAGGATAATGGACAAGGGAGAGCCTGTGGATGTAGTGTACCTGGACTTTCAGAAAGCATTTGATAAGGTTCCACATAGGAGATTAGTGGGCAAAATTAGGGCACATGGTATTGGGGGCAGAGTGCTGACATGAATAGAGAAGTGGTTGGCAGACAGGAAACAAAGAGTAGGGATTAACGGGTCCCTTTCAGAATGGCAGGCTGTGACTAGTGGGGTACCGCAAGGCTCGGTGCTGGGACCGCAGCTATTTACAATATACATCAATGATTTGGATGAAGGGATTCAAAGTAACATTAGCAAATTTGCAGATGACACAAAGCTGGGTGCAGTGTGAACTGTGAGGAGGATGCTATGAGGTATGCAGGGTGACTTGGACAGGTTGGGGGAGTGGGCAGTTGCATGGCAGATAAAGTTTAATGCGGATAAATGTGAGGTTATCCACTTTGGTAGCAAAAACAGGAAGGCAGATTACTATCTAAATGGCGTCGTTGGGAAAAGGGGAAGTACATCGGGATCTGGGGGTCCTTGTACATCAGTCTATGAAAGTAAGCATGCAGGTACAGCAGGCAGTGAAGAAAGCGAATGGCATGTTGGCCTTTATAACAAGAGCAATCGAATATAGGAGCAAAGAGGACCTTCTGCAGTTGTACAGAGCACTAGTGAGACCACACCTGGAGTATTGTGTGCAGTTTTGGTCCCCTAATTTGAGGAAGGACATTTTTGCTATTGAGGGAATGCAGCGTAGGTTTACAAGGCTAATTCCCGGGATGGCAGGACTGTCATATGCTGAGAGAATGGAGCAGCTGAGCTTGTACACTCTGGAGTTTAGGAGGATTAGAGGGATCTCATTGAAACATATAAGATTGTTAAGGGCTTGGACACAATAGAGGCAGGAAACATGTTCCCGATGTTGGGGGGGTCCAGAACCAGGGGCCACAGTTTAAGAATAAGGAGTAAGCCATTTAGAACGGAGATGAGGAAACACTTTTTCTCACAGAGAGTGGTGAGTCTGTGGAATTCTCTTCCTCAGAGGGCGGTGGAGGCAGATTCTCTGGATGCTTTCAAGAGAGAGCTAGATAGGGCTCTTAAAAAATAGCGGAGTCAGGGGATATGGGGAGAAGGCAGGAACGGGGTACTGATTGGGGATGATCAGCCATGATCACATTGAATGGCGGTGCTGGCTCGAAGGGCCAAATGGCCTACTCCTGCACCTATTGTCTATTGTCTATTGTCTATTGTCTAACTCAGCGGGATAGGCACATCTCTGGAGAAAAGGAATAGGTGACGTTTCGGGTTGAGACCCTTCTTCAGACTGGTTAGGGATAAGGAAAACGAGAGATATAGACGATGATTTCGAAGGTTAAAGAACAATGAATGAAAGATATGCAAAACAGTAACGATGATAAAGGAAACAGGCCATTGTTAGCTGTTTGTTGGGTGTAAATGAGAAGCTGGTGCAACTTGCGTGGGGGAGGGATAGAGAGAGATGGAATGCCAAGGTGAGAGAATTCAATATTTATACCACTGGGTTGTAAGCTGCCCAAGCGAAATATGAGGTGCTGAATTCCACTGTACCTTAATTGGTACATGTGACAATAAACAAACCTTGAACCGTGTTCCTCCAATTTGCATTTAGCCTCACTCTGACAATGGAGGAGACCTAGGACAGAAAGGTCAGTGAGGCAATGGGAAGGAGAATTAAAGTGTTTAGCAACCGGGAGATCAGGTAGGTTCAGGCGGACTGAGCGAAGGTGTTCAGTGAAACGATCGCCCAGTCTACGTTTGGTCTCGCCGGTGTAGACGAGTCTAGAACCGGAGCTGGAATCCCTGAGGCAGGAAATGGAGACACAGGTAAGCACCGAGAAAAAACACGTGGCTGTGGTAGCGAGACTGGGTTAAAACATGGTTGTAGAGTCGGAGAACAGGAGGAATCACAGAGGGGAGCAGCAAGAGAGGATGTTGCTGAACTCTCGTTGGAGAACTTCTTCATACTACTCCTAGACATACCAGGTAATCCAAAATGTCTACCCTTTATATCCGTGGAGCTGTCAACTTTATGAGTAAAATGGTTTGCCATTCCCAGCCCAAGTGTGGCAGGTGATCTCATTAATAATTGGGAAACAGTCATAGACGGCCCAGAAACAAGAATTCCAGGAAAGGACGATTTGCTTTTCACGAGCTTAGCACTTTCCCAAACGCTCCATCGCAAATGTAATTACTCAAATTGTCATCGCCACTGCAACACAGGATGTGTGACAGGCAATTATTACAGAGTAATTGGGATGCGACAGAAACAGCGGTGTGATAATGTCGGGATAATCAATGTTATTGGTTAAAGGTTGAATGTTGAAGGGTTCTGAGATCTCAGGGCAGTACGGTGGCGAGGCGGTAGAGTTGCTGCCTTACAGTGCTGGAGACACGGGTTCGATCCTGACCAAGGGTGCGATCTGTATGGAGTTTGTACGTTTTCCCTGCGACCACGTGGGTTTTCTCCGGGTGCTCCAGTTTCCTCCCGCACTCCAAGGATGTATAGGTGTGTAGGTTAATTAGCTTCAGTAAAAATCTTAGATTGTCCTTAGTGTGTAAGATAAAGCTAGTGTATGGGATGATTGCTGGTTGGCGCGGACTCGGTGGACTGATGGGCCTGTTTCCATGCTATATCTCTAAAGTCTAAAGCAAAGTCTAATCTTCCTTGATCATTTCGACCTCCATTGGATTTTCAACATTCAACTGTGATGGCCGCTGGGATCTCGGTTTACGCATGTTCAGAAGAAGGCACCTCTTCCCCAATAAAGACGCTTGGGAGTTTTAGCCTGGATTATGTGTTTGGAATCTAAAGCCAACTCAGAGGTAAGAGTGTTGTTCAAACAGAAGGCCTTCTCTTAAAGACATTTAATTGTCTTCACATAGTAACAAACCCATTAACTTCCACTACCTTTCTTCAGTCCAGCAAGTGTGGTATCGGACAATGTTGGGATGTTCCAGCTTTGCCAGCGAGGTGACTTCACGTCTTGCACGGCTAATTAGAAATCAAAAGAACTAGTCAGAATCAAAAACATATGAGAAGATAAGTCCATCTAGTCAATGTGTAGGAAGGAACTGCAGATGCTGGTTTAAACCAAAGATAGACACAAAATGCTGGAGTAACTCAGCGTAGTGCTTCTACAGCTCAACATTTTTTTCCTGAAATATTTCCAAATTACCTGGAATTTGATGGTATTTCCCAGCAGATGGTCGTAAATATGGTCATAAATATACAAGTTCATACTATTTTTCCGCAAATTATCCCGCAGGCTTGATTGGACCCCTTCCCGTCTCCCCGCGCGTGCGCAGTGGGCCCGGTATCCGCGAGTGCGCAGTTGGGGCGGCAGTCGCTTACCGGGACGGGAAATTTCCCGAAATTATTTTATTTCCCTAAATTTACCCGAAGACAACCAGAATTTCCCGAATTTCTTCACCAATTCCTTCCCTCCAGAGATGCTGCCTGTACCGCTGAGTTACTGCAGCATCTTCCATCTAGTCCATGGCAGAAAGCACAAGTCGACTAGTCATTGCAGAGAAATGTAGATATAGCCCAGTCCACCACACAGACCACACTCTTCACCATTGACTCCCATCTACACTTCACGATACCACGGAAAAGCAGCCAACATAATGAAAGATTTGTCCCATCCTGGCCAATCCCTCTTCTCCCCACTCCCATCGGGCAGGAAATACAGAAATATAAAGCATGCACCACAAGACTCAGGAACAGATGCTTCCCGTCTGTTATCAGGCTTCTATCTAATGGTCGTACCATAAACTAGGGCACAGTCTGATTCACCTCTACCCCATATTGGACATTGGACTGTCTTTGGCACTGATGCCCTGCGATGCTGAGAGCTAAAAGAAAGTGTTTCACTGTATCTCAGTATACATTTGAGAGAATTCTGTGGACATTTACAATCGGAGAATGGTGCAACATGTAAACACGCCATTGGACCCATCTACTATCAACCAAGCGTTTATACTAATCCCTCTTTATTCTCTCCTCCCATCCCCATCAGTTTGCCCCAGATTCCACCACACACCAACTCTCTTGAGATAATTTACTGGGGACATTTAACCTACTGAACATGATGCCTTTAGGATGTGGAAGCCGGAGCACCCGGATGAAACCCGCGTGGTCAGAGGGAGAGCATGCAGACTCCGCACGGACAGCAGGGAAGATTCCGTTTTAGATTAGTTTTAGTTTAGGTTATTGTCAACTGTACTGAGGTACAATGAAAAGCTTTTGGATCAGGATTAAACCGGGAGGAAGAGAAATGAAAATATACTCACTCATTCTGAAAAGGAATCTCCTTTACAGCATAGTAATTTTCATCGAGGGTATATTTTGCTTTGTAAACACGGCCAAATCCACCTTCACCAATTATTTTTTTATCTGTAAAGTTATCAAAGCTGCAGATGTTTCAGGTAATCCATCAGGGCATTCGGGGGGAAAAAAACACAAAAATAAAATCAGTAAGTAACCTTGCAAGGCATTTTAAAGCAACATTACCCACACAGTTAAAGCATCAAGGCACCCAGTCATACTTTAGTGGGACCAAGTGCTGGAGTAACTCGGTGGGTCAGGCAGCATCTCTGCAGAACATGGAGAGGTGACATTTTGGGTCGGGATCCTTCTTCAGACTTACTACGTGACCAAACATTTGGCCAAGATAAGTTATTGGGAATTATAAAGGATTATTGGTGGAAATGTGTCATCTTCAATAACAATCAGCACGGGAGCACCTCAAGGCTGCGTGCTCAGCCCCCTGCTGTACTCACTCTATACTCATGACTGTGTAGCCGGACATAGTGCGAACTCCATCACCAAGTTCGCCGACGACACCACTGTTGTGGGACGAATCACTGATGGCGATGAGTCAGAGTATAGAAGTGAGATCGACCGATTGACCAAATGGTGCCAGCACAACAACCTGGCTCTCAACACTAGCAAAACCGTAGAGGTAGGATGGGGACCCACAATCCCGTTTATATCAACGGGACGATGGTGGAAAGGGTCAAGAACTTCAAATTCCTGGGAGTGCATATTTCCGAAGATCTTTCCTGGTCCCAGCACACTGAAGCAATTATAAAGAAGGCACATCAGCGCCTCTACTTCCTGAGAAGATTACGGAGAGTCGGTATGTCAAGGAGGACTCTCTCGAACTTCTACAGGTGCACAGTAGAGAGCATTCTGATGGTTGCATCGTGGCTTGGTTCGGCAACTTGAATGTCCAGGAGCGGAAAAGACTGCAGAAAGTTGTGACCAATGCCCAGTCCATCATCGGCTCTGACCTCCCCACCATCGAAGGGATCTATCGCAGTCGCAGCCTCAAAAAGGCAGCCAGCATCATCAAAGATGTACACCATCCTGGCCACACACTCATCTCTCCGTTGCCATCAGGAAGAAGGTACAGGAGCTTGAAATCTGGACCATCCACGTTCAAGAACAGCTTCTTCCCCACAGCCATCAGGCCACTAAATACATCAAATAAGCTCTGAACAATAACAGCACTTTATCTGTTTATTTATTGTGTATATATATGGTCTATGGTATATAGACACACTGAACTTTTATCTCCTGTTCTGTATTATGTTTCCATATTCTGTTGTGCTGCAGCAAGCAAGAAATTCATTGTCCTATCTGGGAACCATGACAATAAAACTCTCTTGACTCTTGAAAGATTAAGGTGAGAGGGGAAAGATTGAATAAGACCTTGGGAGCCAACTTTTTCACACAGAGGGTGGCGGGTATGTGGAATGAGGTGCCAGAGGAGGTATTCTAGCAACATTTAAAAGGTATTCAGATAGGTAGATGGCTAGGAAAGGTTTAGAGGGATGTGGGCCAAACGCGGACAGGTGGGACTAGTGTAGATGGGGCATTCAAGTGGGCGTGGGTACGTTGTGCCGAAGGGCCTGTTTCTGTGCTGTATGACTCGATGAGTCTACGATAGCAAAATGGAGAGACTGCGACATTTAAGGATGGAGTTTGAGAGCATGTGGCCAAAAGGGATCAGAATACCCGAGAGAGGAGCAGAGGGGATTAATCTGTACATTCCATGGGAGGCCCCGTAAGCACACCAGGACCAGAGCTGTTCACCTCCTACACCCCACTGGCCTTCATCTACTACACAGGCTGAGGATGCTGACAGAGAAAGCATCATGTGACCCATCCCTTTTCTTTGAACTGTGTGCCAAGGGAGATTTCATTGAACGTACATTTCAACGTTTAAAAGACTGAATGTGGAGAGGATGTTTCCACTAGTGGGAGAGTCTAGGACCAGACAGCATAGCCTCAGAATAAAAGGACATCTTCAGAAAGGAGATGAGAAGGAATTTCTTTGGAATTTCTTTAGTCAGAGGGTGGTGAATCTGTGGAATGCATTGCCACAGAAGGCTGTGGAGGCCAAGGTATTTTTAAAGCGGAGGTTGACAGATTCTTGATTAGTACGGGTGTAAGGGGTTATGGGGAGAGAGCAGGAGAATGGGGTTGAGAGGGAAAGATAGATCAGCCATGATTGAATGGTGGAGTAGACTTGACGGACCGAAGGGCCCAATTCTGCTCCCAGCACTTATGAACTTCTGTTGCACTTTGAGGAACATATAGTGGCATGAAGTCAATCAGCCCCTTGCCTAGTGAGTCTGCCACAAACATTTACAGTGGTCCCATCTTACTTTCCCCATATTCCCATCAAATCCTCCTCAGATTCCACTACTCCCCTATGTTTAGAGAGTTTAGCGTTTGGAGACATACAGCATGGAAATAAGCTTTTTAGCCCAAGTCCACCCCAGCCATCGATCACCCATTCAAATGAGTTCTAATCTATCCCTATGCACTGTACACACATTCAGGGGCAAATTACAGAGGCCAATTGACCTATTCATCCGCACGTCTTTGGGATGTGGGTGGAAACCGGGCACCTGGGACGGTCACAGAGGATCAGACAAATTCCACACACATAGTACCAGAGGTCAGGATTGAACCCAGTTGGCGGAACTGTGATTCTGATATTTAAGTCAAAATATATAGTCTCACCTCATCCTCACTCTCTTTTTATCTTGTCCATTGTTCTGTAAATCAGAAAGATGCATAAATTATTAATTTTCTCTAGTTTGTTAGGTAAGCATTCCTTGATTTAATTCCTTGTTTATCTCAAGTAACAGTGAGCGCCTGTTCCCAAGCAAGATTTTTCTCAGGGTCTGGGATTGCAGATTCCATGCATACAAAGAGTTTGGTTTAAAGAGTTAATTAAATTTAGGATGTAGACAAAAATACCGGAGATACTCAGCGGGCGAGGCAGCATCTATGGAACAAAGGAAATAGGCAACGTTGCGGGTCGAGACCCTTGACTGATGTGAGGGTGGGGGGGGGGGGGGCGGGAAGCAGAAAGGAAGAGGCAGAGACAGTGGGCTGAGGGAGAGCTGAGAAGGGGAGGAGAAAGCAGGGACTACCGGAAATTAGAGAAGTCAATGTTCATACCGCTGGGGTGCAAACTGCCCAAGCGAAATATGAAATCCGCAATCCCAGACACTGAGACAAATCTTGCTTAGCAACAGGCGCTCACTGTTACTTGAGATAAACAAACTGCTGGAGGAACTCAGCAGGTCAGGCAGCATCTGAGGAGGGAAATGGACAGATAACATTCAGGGTTGGGATTTTCCTTCAGACTCCCATTCTGAAGAATCCGAAGAAGGTGACTTGACCCAAAACGAGCATTCACACTCAATCAGGCGACTGCAACAAAATCACACAATTTAGCAAAATCTTAGTACAAAAATCATGAGGATGTGTCATCTAACCCACGTTTAAATCCTTCCCCAGTATTGTACCCAATTCAATTTCCCATTGTGTAGTACCTGGCCCTGAAACAACACTTGCCATGATCACAGAAATACACTTTTATGTATTATTTGTAGATTGAAGAAAGGTACCAAAAATCTAATTTCTATTTAATCGTTAAATGCTTTTGCCTCTTCCTCCCCCCTCTAGATGATCTTGAAAGACATGTCCTTTGCTTATTGCCTCACTAACCAGTGAGAAAGTGTTTCCTCTGTGCACTCGATTAAAATCGCCCATCATTATTAAGATCCCGACTGATCCATCTCTTTAATTTCACAACAACATTGCATGTATGCAGCTGAATCATAAGGTGGTGCCTGTCCCCAAACTCAGTCCAGGAAATTCCATAGAACTAGGGCGGCACCGTGGCGCAGCAGTAGAGTTGCTGCCTTACAGCACTTGCAGCACCAGAGACCCGGCTTCGATCCTGACTATGGGTGCTGTCTGTACGGAGTTTGTACATTCTCCCCGTGACCGCGTGGGCTTTCTCCGAGATCTTCGGTTTGCTCCCACACACCAAAGACGTAAATGTATCTAGGTAAATTGGCTTGGTAAATTTTAAAATAAAATTGTCACTAGTGTGTGTAAGATAGTGTTAATGTGCGGGGATTACTGGTGTGCAAAAAAGGGAGGGAGAGAGAAATCGGGGAATTACAGACCAGTTAGTCTAACATCGGTAGTGGGGAAACTGCAAGAGTCAGTTATTAAAGATGGGATTGCAGCACATTTGGAAAGTGGTGAAATCATTGGACAAAGTCAGCATGGATTTATAAAAGGTAAATCATGTCTGACGAATCTTATAGAATTTTTTGAGGATGTAACTAGTAGAGTGGATAAGGGAGAACCAGTGGATGTGATATACCTGGACTTTCAGAAGGCTTTCGACAAGGTCCCACATAAGAGATTAGTATACAAACTTAAAGCACACGGTATTGGGGGTTCAGTATTGATGTGGATAGAGAACTGGCTGGCAGACAGGAAGCAAAGTGTAGGAGTAAACGTGTCCTTTTCAGAAAGGCAGGTAGTGACTAGTGGGGTACAGCAAGGCTCAATGCTGGAACCCCAGCTATTTACAATATATATTAATGATTTGGACGAGGGAATTGAATGCAACATCTCCAAGTTTGCGGATGACACGAAGCTGGGGGGCAGTATTAGCTGTGAGGAGGATGCTAGGAGGCTGCAAGGTGACTTGGATAGGTTGGGTGAGTGGGCAAATGCATGGCAGATGCAGTATAATGCGGATAAATGTGAGGTTATCCACTTTGGTGGCAAAAACAGGAAAATAGACTATTATCTAAATGGTGGCCGATTAGGAAAAGGGGAGATGCAAGGAGATCTGGGTGTCTTGGTACACCAGTCATTGAAAGTAGGCATGCAGGTGCAGCAGGAAGTGAAGAAAGCGAATGGTATGTTAGCATTCATAGCAAAAGGATTTAAGTATAAGAGCAGGGAGGTTCTACTGCTGTTGTACAGGGTCTTGGTGAGACCACACCTGGAGTATTGCGTACAGTTATGGTCTCCTAATCTGAGGAAAGACATTCTTGCCATAGAGGGAGTGCAGAGAAGGTTCACCAGACTGATTCCTGGGATGTCAGGACTTTCATATGAAGAAAGACTGGATAGACTCGGCTTGTACTCGCTCGAATTTAGAAGATTGAGGGGGGATCTTATAGAAACTTACAAAATTCTTCAGGGGTTGGACAGGCTAGATGCAGGAAGATTGTTCCCGATGTTGGGGAAGTTCAGAACAAGGGGTCACAGTTTAAGGATAAGGGGGAAGTCTTTTAGGACCGAGATGAGAAAAACATTTTTCACACAGAGAGTGGTGAATCTCTGGAATTCTCTGCCACAGAAGTTAGTTCAGGCCAGTTCATTGGCTATAAAGAGGGAGTTAGATGTGGCCCTTGTGGCTAAACGGATCAGGGGGTATGGAGAGAAGGCAGGTACGGGATACATAGAAACATAGAAACATAGAAAATAGGTGCAGGAGTAGGCCTTTCGGCCCTTCGAGCCTGCACCGCCATTCGATATGATCATGGCTGATCATCCAACTCAGTATCCTGTACCTGCTTTCTCTCCATACCCCCTGATCCCTTTAGCCATAAGGGCCACATCTAACTCCCTCTTAAATATAGCCAATGAACTGGCCTCAACTACCTTCTGTGGCAGAGAATTCCAGAGATTCACCACTCTCTGTGTGAAAAAATGTTTTCCTCATCTCGGTCCTAAAAGATTTCCCCCTTATCCTTAAAATGTGACCCCTTGTTCTGGACTTCCCCAACATCGGGAACAATCTTCCTGCATCTAGCCTGTCCAATCCCTTAAGAATTTTGTACGTTTCTATAAGATCCCCCCTCAATCTTCTAAATTCCAACGAGTACAAACCGAGTCTATCCAGTCTTTCTTCATATGAAAGTCCTGACATCCCAGGATTCAGTCTGGTGAACCTTCTCTGTACTCCCTCTATGGCAAGAATGTCTTTCCTGAGTTGGATGATCAGCCATGATCATATTGAATGGCGGTGCAGGCTCGAAGGGCCGAATGGCCTACTCCTGCACCTATTTTCTATGTTTCTATGTGCATTCACCCTATCAATCCCACTCATGATTTTATACTCCTGTAAAATATCATCCCTCATCCTCTGTGGAATAGTCCTAGCCTGCTCAACCTCTTCCTATTGCTCAGCCCCTTGAGTCCTAGCAACATGCTTATAAATCTCTCTGCATCCTTTCCAGCTTAATGACAAGCTGAATTAGTAGCTTACCTTGCTGAATGTACAAAGTTCAGATGATATAGGATTGGGCGTATCGCCAGGTGTGGCACTATCCCTAGGAGAACGAGAAACAGGCAACTGAATTAATTCATTGCCATTCTGATTGAAACAAAGTACTCCCACGAATTAGATATAACTCTCCCAGGCATATCATACGCCGTTACAAACAAGTCAGGGATGAATTCTATCCATTTAAATAAATTGTTAATAAATTGCACTGAAATTGCACTGCTTGATTGTCAGTGCAGACTTGGCGGGCTACAGGGCCTGTTTCCACGGTGTAATACTCTCTGACCTCTATGAATATTCTCTTGAGGGAATTATGAAATAACAAACTAATAAAAGCATTACCCCTAACGTCACCAACACGATTAAGTTATTAACACTATGAGCAAGGTGAATTGTTCAGAATTTTACATGCTTCTATTATTAAAGTACAAATTACCTGTGCGCACTTTCACATACTTACTTGAATACAATCCAATGTTGTGAAGAACTGTTTGACATGTTCCCTAATGCCAAAGACGTATCACTGGAGCTCTTGGTCTATCAAATAGATGAAACAAAAACAAAAAACAAAAACAAAATTAATATGCGAGTAAACAAACTAATCAAACTTAAAACTGATCTCCTAAATTTAGTTTACTCTTTAAACCAAATACATTATATGCATGGAATCTGCAATCCCAGCCCCTGACAAAACTCTTGCTTAGGAACAGGCGCTCACTGTTACTTGAGACAAACAGACTGCTGGAGGAACTCAGCAGGTCAGGCAGCATCTGAGGAGGGAAATGGACAGATAATGTTCTGGGTTGGAATCTTTCTTCAGACTCTGAAGAGTCCGAAGAAGTTGTCTGGACCCAAAACATTGCCTGTCCATTCCCTCCTCAGATGCTGCCTGATATGCTGAGATTCTCCATCACTTAGTGTTTTGCTCAAGATTTCAGCGCCTGCAATTGCTTGTGTCTTCAGCTCACTGTTATTTCATGAGCATTCACACTCAATCAGGCGACTGCAACAAAATCACACAATTGAGCAAAATCTTAGTACAAAAATCATGAGGATGTATCATCTTACCCACGTTTAAATCCTTCCCCAGTAATGTACCCAATTCAATTTCCCATTGGGTAGTACCTGGCCCTGAAACAACACTTGCCATGATCAGAGAAATACACATTTATGCATTATTTGCAGATTATAGAAAAGTACCCAAAACTAATTTCTATTTAATCGTTAAATGATATTGCCTCTTCCTCCCCCCTCTAGATCTTCTTGAAAGACACGTCCTTTGCTTATTGCCTCACTAACCAGTGAGAAAGTGTTTCCTTTGTGCACTCGATTAAAACTGCCCATCTTTGTTAAGACCCCGACTGATCCATCTCTTTAATTTGACAACAACATTGCGTGTATGCAGCTGAATCATGAGGTGGTGCCTGTCCCCAAACTCAGTCCAGGAAATTCCATAGAACTAGGGCGGCACCGTGGCGCAGCGGTAGAGTTGCTGCCTTACAGCACTTGCAGCACCAGAGACCCGTGTTCGATCCTGACTATGGGTGCTGTTTGTACATTCTCCACATGACCACGTGGGTTTTCTCCGAGATCTTTGGTTTCCTCCCACTCCAAAGATGTACAGGTATGTAGGTAAATTGGCTTGGTAAATGTTAAAATAAAATTGTCACTCATGTGTGTAAGATAGTGTTAATGTGCGGGGATTGCTGGTGTGCAAAATACTCTGTGCATTCACCCTATTAATCCCCCTCATGATTTTATACACCTGTAAAAGATCATCCCTCATCCTCTGTGGAATAGTCCTAGCCTGCTCAACCTCTTCCTATTGCTCAGCCCCTTGAGTCCTGGCAACATGCTTATAAATCTCTCTGCATCCTTTCCAGCTTAACGACAGGCTGAATTAGTAGCTTACCATGCTGGATGTAGAAGGTTCAGATGATGTGGGATTGGGCGTATCGCCAGGAGTGGCACTATCCCTAGGAGAACGAGAAAAAGCAACTGAATATATTTTCATTAATTCATTGCCATTCTGATTGAAACAAAGAACTCCGACTTGAAGTAGATATAACTCTCCCAGGCATATCATATGTCATTACAAACAAGTCAGGGTTGAATTCTATCCATTCAAATAAATTGTTAATAAATTGCACTGCTTGATTGTCAGTGCAGACTTGGTGGGCTACAGGGCCTGTTTCCATGCTGTAATACTCTCTGACTATGAATATTCTCTTGAGGGAATTATGAAATAACAAACTAATAAAAGCATCATCCCTAACGTCACCAACACGACTAAGTTATTAACACTATGAGCAAAGTGAATTGTTCAGAATTTTACATGCTTCTATTATTAAAGTGCAAATTACCTGTGCCCACTTTAACATACTTACTTGAATCCAATCCCATCTTGTGAAAAATAGTTTAACATGTTCCCTGATGCCCAAGACGTATCACTGGATCTCTTGGTCTATCAAAAAGATGAAACAAAAACAAAAAAACAAAATTAGTATGCGAGTAAACAACTAATCAAACTTGAAAACTGATCTAAATTTAATTTACTCTTTAAACCAAACACTTTGTATGCATGGAATCCGCAATCCCAGCCCCTGAGATAAATATTGTTTAGGAACAGGCGCTCACTGTTACTTGAGATAAACAAACGGCTGGAGGAACTCAGCAGGTCAGGCAGCATCTGAGGAGGGAAATGGACAGATAACGTTCTGGGTTGGGATCTTTCTTCAGTCTCCCATTCTGAAGAGTCCGAAGAAGTTGTCTGGACCCAAAACGGTGCCTGTCTATTCCCTCCTCAGATGCTGCCTGATCTGCTGAGATGCTCCATCACTTTGTGTTTTGCTCAAGATTTCAGCGCCTGCAGTTGCTTGTGTCTTCAGCTCACTGTTATTTCACGAGCATTCACACTCAATCAGGCGACTGCAACAAAATCACACAATTGAGCAAAATCTTAGTACAAAAATCATGAGGATGTGTCATCTTACCCACGTTTAAATCCTTCCCCAGTAATGTACCCAATTCAATTTCCCATTGGGTAGTACCTGGCCCTGAAACAACACTTGCCATGATCAGAGAAATACACTTTTATGTATTATTTGTAGATTGAAGAAAGGTACCAACAATCTAATTTCTATTTAATCGTTAAATGATATTGCCTCTTCCTCCCCCCTCTAGATCTTCTTGAAAGACATGTCCTTTGCTTATTGCTTCACTAACCAGTGAGAAAGTGTTTCCTCTGTGCACGCGATTAAAATCGCCTATCATTGTTAAGATCCCGACTGATCCATCTCTTTAATTTGACAACAACATTGCGTGTATGCAGCTGAATCATGAGGTGGTGCCTGTCCCCAAACTCAGTCCAGGAAATTCCATAGAACTAGGGCGGCACCGTGGCGCAGCGGTATAGTTGCTGCCTTACAGCACTTGCAGCACCAGAGACCCGGCTTCGATCCTGACTATGGGTGCTGTCTGTACGGTGTTTGTACATTCTCCCCGTGACTGTGTGGGCTTTCTCCGAGATACATAAACATAGAAACATAGAAAATAGGTGCAGGAGGAGGCCATTCGGCCCTTCGAGCCAGCACCGTCATTGATTGTGATCATGGCTGATCGTCCCCTATCAATAACCCGTGCCTGCCTTCTCCCCATATTCCTTGACTCCACTAGCCCCTAGAGCTCTATCTAACTCTCTCTTAAATCCATCCAGTGACTTAGCCTCCACTGCCTTCTGTGGCAGGGAATTCCATAAATTCACAACTCTCTTCTGTTTGCTCCCACACTCCAAAGACGTACAGGTATGTAGGTAAATTGGCTTGGTAAAGGTTAAAATAAAATAGTCCCTAGTGTGTGTCAGATAGTGTTAATGTGCAGGGATTGCTGGTCGGCGCGAACCCTGTAGGCCGAAGGGCCTGTTTCCACGCTGTATCTCTAAACTAAACTAGTCCTAATCTCATCAAGCTATTCCTCTCCCTATCACCCCATATTAAAATGTGGCTTTGCTAACAGTCTTGCCAAGCACTGACCCAAGATTGACAACAGCGGCTTTTATGAGATACTAGACCAAGTGTGACCCGTTGGGTCCAGTCCCCTCAACGCGTGGTTGCGGCAGAGGAAGGGGGTCACACACACACTACCGCCCCCCCCCCCCCCACACACACACACTAACAACCCACCTTAATATATTAATATTATACACTCGCAGCGCAAGGAAGAAGACACGCAGACCCATTGTGACATCATCAGCGAAAGACAGTCGTTTTTAAATTCAAAGTTGTCAGATTTTAAAAAACATTTTCATTAATAATTCGAGAAATAAAGCATGACATTTTCAGGGAAGGTGATTTTGAACTCCGGGTGAAAAATGTCTACTGGAATATGTAAACATTTTACCATTGTCGTTTTTTTCGCGAAGATATGATTACACACACACATCCAAGATCAGAGTTTTATAAGTATAGAGATATTAGTGGCATTAAAGAGATATCATTGTGGCATTTATGAGATATATTAGTGGCATTTAAGAGATACATTAGTGGTATTTAAGAGATACAATAGAGGCATTTAAGAGATACAATAGTGGCCTTTAAGAGTTACAATGGTGTATTTGCCTTTTGGATATATATATGGATACACAGGGAATGGAGGGATACGGATTATGCGCAGGTAGCTTAGAAATGGTCTTGTTTGGCACAGAAATTGTGGGCCGAAGGGCCTGTTCTTGTACTGTTCCATTCTATGTTCTATAAAATGAATCAAAATTAATTCTGTTGCTTCAGTAGAAAGGGGAAGAGTGTTTTATTCATAAGCTCAAGGCCATAAATTCAGATCCACAACTATTATGATTTTCAGAAAGGTCTTTGTAAAGAAATTTGTAAATACCTTGAAAGGAGGTTGCTGTTCCTGCATTTCCTCATAGGCATGTTTTGCTGCTTCCCGCTTGGCACGAAAGATATTGTTATTGAAATAACGGTCCCCAAACCTGCAACACAAGGACAGGTGCTTTAGTCACTGACACATCAACGCTGCAATAATGCGGCCACGTGTACACACAGGGGCTCCCTGGGTTACTAATGAAGATACGACTTTACACAAATTCACCCAGACACATGTAAACATTTTTCAATATAGTATTAATAAAAGTTTTGTGGTATTCACCAATATGAATATTAGTACACACAGTATTATATTCTGAATATTGTATACATAGTAAACCCTTGTGATCATGGACCATAGCGGGAAGAATGGTGTTCGTTATTGCCGATTGTCCGGTGCAGGCTCGAAGGGCCGAATGGCCTACTCCTGCACCTAATTTCTATGTATAACCCAGGAAGGGATTACCGAGTAATATGGTATCATTGTATAAGTAGCAGTAACAAAAAACTGGATAAATGGTTAGGACAGGTTTAGAGGGATATGGGCTAAACGCAGGCAGGTGGGACGAGTGTAGATGGGACATGTTGGTCGGTATGGGCATGTTGAAAGGCCTGCTTCCGCGCTGTATGACGCTAAATGCAGTTGCCGGTTAATACCCAGAAGGACACAAAGTGCTGGAGTATTTCAACGGGTCAGGCAGCATCCCTGGAGAACATGGATAGGTGATGTTTTGAGATGGAACTCTTCAGACTTTTGGTGTAGAACTGGCCTTGAATCCAGGCAAATTAATGCGAGGATCAGCGGAGTCATTGGGCGTGGCCTGCGGGCACCCAGTGTGCAGGTAACGGCCGGGCGTGGCGTCAGCAGACCAGTTGCTTCGTCTGCTAGAACCAAAATCTGTTGTAATGAGATGCGTAATAGGATGGGTTTACTGTACTCATCTGGTGTAACTATGGGTGGTATTAGAGTGAATATTCAATGAAATAAAAGAATCACAGCAAGTGGATGTCATGCAATTTGTCATGAATTATTGGAGAAATAAACCTTACAGTGAACTCAGTTTATGGGCAATTTTCAGGAACAGACCTCCAATGTAACTTAGGGACTGCCTGTATTTTCCTTTAATGTTAAAACACACACACATTGTCCCGCTGAGTTACTCCAGCATTTTGTGTCTACCTTCGATTTCAACCAGCAGCTGTAGTTCTGTCCTATATTCAGTGCTTTGTGACTCAATATCAATTTAACCCGGAGCAAAGCTTGCTTATGAGTGTTCCTGGGCCAAATCATGTAGAATATGTCCAGTATTGCGAGTCAGCGTCACACAGCAGGGAAACAAGCCCTTTGGCTCAATTAATCCATGCAACCACAAAGCATCTAAGCTTGTTCCATTTGCCTGCATTTGACCCATATTCCTGTCTTTGCGATCCATGTACCTGTCCAAATGTCCTTTAAATGTTGTAATTATATCTTCCTCAATTATTTCCTCTGGCATCTAGTTCCATATACCCACCCTTTGTGTGAAAAAGCTGGCCCTCAAGTCCCTATTAAATCATTTCCCTGAAACCTTAAATTTATGCCCTCTAGTTTTTATAGACAATAGGTGCAGGAGTAGGCCATTCAGCCCTTCGAGCCAGCACCGGCATTCAATGTGATCATGGCTGATCATCCCCAATCAGTACTGTGTTCCTGCCTTCTCCCCATATCCCGACTCTGCTATCTGTAAGAGCCCCATTCAGCCCTATCGAGCTCTCCCTTGAAAGTATCCAGAGAACCAGCCTCTGAGGCGGAGAATTCCACAGACTCACAACTCTCTGTGAGAAAAAGTGTTTCCTCATCTCCGTTTTAAATGGCTTATCCCTTATTCTTAAACAGTGGCCCCTGGTTCTGGACTCCCCCAGTATCGGGAACATGTTTCCTGCCTCTAGCATGTCCAAACCCTTAATAATCTTATATGTTTCAATAAGATCCCCTCAAATCCTTCTAAACTCCAGAGTATACAAGCCCAGCCGCTCCATTCTCTCAGCAGATGACAGTCCCGCCATCCCAGGAATTAACCTTGTAAACCTATGCTGCGCTCCCTCAATAGCAATAATGTCCTTCCTCAAATTAGGGGATCAAAACTGCACACAATATTCCAGGTGTGGTCTCACTAGGACCCTATACAACTGCAGAAGGACCTCTTTGCTCCTATATTCAACTCCCTTTTGATTCCCTTACTCTGGAAAAAAGATACATTTAAACTAACTGGTTGACATGATTCTACACACGTCTGTAAGACCCTGCCTACTGCACTGTAAAGAATAAAGTTCTAGCTAGTCAAGTCAAGTCAAGTCACATTTATTTATATAGCATTTAAAAAACAACTCTCGTTGGCCAAAGTGCTTTACATTTGTTATAAGAATAGCACAAACAAAACAAACTACATACATATATACATGTAGCCCTCACTCAGAGGACGTCAGGAAAGGCTTGGGAGTATAGATAAGTCTTTAGTCTTGACTTAAAAGAGTCGATGGAGGGGGCAGTTCTGATGGGAAAGGGGATGCTGTTCCACAGTCTAGGAGCTGCAACCGCAAAGGCGCGGTCGCCCCTGAGCTTATGCCTAGACCGTGGGATATTCAGCAACCCCAAGTCCGCCGATCTGAGGGGCCTGGAGGTGGAGTGGTGGGTGAGAAGACTTTTTATGTAGGTGGGGGCAAGCCCATTGAGGGCTTTGTAGACATGGAGGAGGAACTTGAAGTTTATACGGAACCGCATAGGGAGCCAGTGGAGAGAGGCCAGGATTGGGGTGATGTGGTCCCTTTTTCGGGTGCCAGTCAGGAGTCTCGCTGCGGCGTTTTGGACCAGTTGCAGGCGGGACAGGGAAGATTGGCTGATGCCAGTGTAAAGGGTGTTGCAGTAATCTAGGCGGGAGGAGATGAATGTGTGGATGATCTTTTCGAGGTCATCAAACTGGAGGAATTGTTTTATTTTAGCTATCGTCCGAAGCTGAAAGAAGCTAGCTTTTACCACGGCATTGACTTGTTTGTCAAATTTCAGTGCTGAATCAAATATTACGCCAAGGTTTTTGACGTGGGGTTTGAGTAGTGGGGTAAGGCTTCCAAGGCTGCCTGCTATCATTTTGATTGAGTCCGAGGGGCCGAGAAGGATGACCTCAGACTTACTCGTTATTTGGAGGAAGTTCTGGGCCATCCAACACTTTATATCCTCGAGGCAGTGGGTAAGTGTAAAGAGGCGTCATAACACACTGTGTCTTTACTACTGTTTATTCATGATACACATACTTTACTGCCCTAGCTGTTCGTGGTCTGTCACCGGAACTAGAGAGCGAGCACTGGGTGGGAAGGTTGTAATTATACTAGTAATGTGGGGAGTGGTTAGTAGTGGTGAGGTCACTATGTTAAAGGTACATGCACATGTCATCTACATCCTTCCCCTTGGAAATGAAAAGCAATACAGTAGTGACAGGGCGACCACGTCTCATACGCTATGAGCAGGTGAGCAAACAGTTAAGCAAAATCACCATAACGGACAGGCGGCCTGACCACCCGCCCGGACCAGGTACGCAGCTCGCCATCTCCCCCCTCTGCAGGAGGAACTTGAGTAGGAGCAGGCGCGGGTGAGAGAACCGGGGAACCGGGAGGAGAAAGAGAAAACGGAGCAGGGGAAGCAGGACCAGTAGCGGGAAGACGGGCAGGCGAGGGAGGACTGGCTGGTGGAGAGCGGGGCTGATATAGCTGAGAAGGCAGGGACCGAGGCATACGTGGAGGGGCAGGCAACGTGGCAGACAGTGGGGGGGAAAAGGGGTCTGCAGGCGGCGGCGGGGGCTCGTTAACAAGCCGCAGATGTTGGTGGGACCGGCGGTAAATAGTACCGTCATGGTCGACTAGATAGGACCGCGGCGAACCAGCAGTACCGACGACGATGGCAAGCCTGGGGTGACCGGAGGGGGACTGCATCCGGACGACTTGGCCAGGGAACAGAGGTGGGAGGGGACGGCAGGACTTGTCGTGGGAGCGCTTTTGGATTTATTGCTTGAGGGCAATGCGCTCCTGGACAGCAGCAGGCTGGAGAACAGAGGGAATGAGGGACCGCTGGGTCACCGGGATCGGAGGTCTCGTAGTGCGAGACATCAGCCGTTGTGCTGGGGAGCCCAAGGCAGTGTCGCGGCAAATGTTTCGAAGGTTGAGGAGGGCCAGGTAAAAGTCAGAATGGGACAGTCTACAATGTTCCAGCAAGTCCTTAGCGC
Source organism: Malacoraja senta (assembly GCA_038087875.1). Taxonomy (NCBI): domain Eukaryota; kingdom Metazoa; phylum Chordata; class Chondrichthyes; order Rajiformes; family Rajidae; genus Malacoraja; species Malacoraja senta. Next base: position 119,700 of record JAXLNO010004646.1, on the reverse strand, counting down.
TGCCAAGCCGTTGCTTTGTGGGTACTCTGGGCTGCTGGTATAGTGTCGGAAGTTCCATCTGGCAGCGAAACTCCGAAATTCGGCACTCGAGAACTGGCTGCCGTTGTCCGATTGAAGACTTGCCGGGGTGCCAAAGGTTCTGAAGTGGCGGCGCAGCCTCCCAATAATGGCCCTCACCTACTGTATTGCTTTTTTGGGTTTAGTTTGAGGTTGATTTCACGGGCCCGGTCCAGGACTTGACGGAGGTGGAGATCGTGCTCAGCAACGTCCTTACCGTAGACCAGGATGTCGTCAACGATGATAGCACATGGCAGACCAGCGAACAGCTGCTCCATCGTCCGCTGGAAGACCTCGCTGGCAGAGTTGATCCCGAATGGCATGCAGAGGAATCGGAACCTGCCGAAGGGCGTGCTGAAGGTAGTCAGGTAGGAGGACCGCTCGTCCAGTGGTATCTGCCAGAAGGAGCTCTTGGCATCGAGAACCGAGAAGACAGTGGCCGGGCCAACCTGTGCAGCGACGTCCTCCACTGTTCGCATGGGGTAATGAGGGCGTCTGATGGCAAGGTTCAGGTCTTTGGGGTTGATGCAAATGCGAATTTCACTTTTGTCCTTTTTCGCAGCAACAACCATGGTGGAGACCCACCGGGTGGGTTCGCTCACCTCCTTCAGGATGCCCATGGTAACCATGTTGAGCAGCGTTAACTCCAGCTTGTCCTTCATGGCGAAGGAGACGCGGTGTGGTGGACGAATCATAGGTTCAACACCGAGGTCGACAACGATCTTGTAGCTGCAGGGCAGCTTGCCCAGCTTGTCATCGAAACGATCAGGGTATTCGCGCAGGGGGTCCATAAGGGTCTGCACCTGGTGGATATCACGGTGGAAAGAGACCAAGCCGAGGTCCTGGCACGCCCGGGCGCCCAACAGTGAGGGGCCGAGAGGCATGCAGTACCTTGCAGTGCAGGGTAGCCCTCCCCACCGGAATGAGCACGCTTCCCCCGTAGGCATGCAACAGGGAGTTATCGGGAGTAACTTTCTCATCAGTCCTTATCTTCTTGAAGAGGCTTATTGACAGTACATTGGTCGAGTTTGGCGGTGAAGGTCGAGCCGTTGACAGTAACGCGAACCGAAGAGTCCGTTATCAGTGCAGGTGCATCCAACACTGAAAATATGCTGGTCTCCCCCTGGGAGGAACTTGTATCAGACAAAGGGAGTTCATCAGGCTGGAACTGTGAACCAAGCGCGCTATCAGCTCGAGCAAGGTTGTTTAACATTCGGCGTGGAGCAGGAACTGGCTTCCCACGAGAGCGACAGGCGGCAGAGAAATGGTTCAATTTCCTGCAAAAGTTGCACGTTTTTCCCAGTGCAGGGCACACATTAGACTGATGGGAGGTAAAGTTGCAGTTGGGGCACCGCTGTGGGCTGCTACCCCCGGGTGCAGGGGACCCCCGTTGCCGTTGCGGGCCAGCGTTCCGCCGGCGGCCAGCAACACTGGTAAAGTTCATGTCATGATCAGCAGACGACACCGCCGAGGCGACAGCCTCAGCCATGCGGGAGGCGTGCAGAGCCTCGGCTAAAGACAGGTCGTGCTTCCGTAGAAGTTCAGCCCTTAGTTTTTCATCTTGAAGACCATACACTAAAATGTCCCGGGTCAGTTGATCGGGGGTCAGCGTGTCCAGGCTGCAATGCCTGGCCAGGTGACGCAACGCGGCGATATAGTTATCGATTGACTCTCCAGAGATCTGATGCCGGGTGAACATTTTAAAACGCTCTAGAATGCAGTTAGTGGGGATGTCGCTCATTGCGGTAAACTTAGCCATAAGACATACCGGGCCCCGAGCATCTTCACCTGCACCATAGACAAGCGACTCAGCCCGTTCCAGGGCATCAGGACCAGCCAGGTTGAGAAGCAGAGAAGCCCGTGTAGCAGGGGTGGCAGCAGGATGGGCGATCGTGACGTAGTGTTGGAAGTCACGTCTAAAGACACCCCACCGATGGGCAATGTCCGAGTCAAAGACAAGCATATCGGGTTTGCGGCAAGAACTAGCCATGCCACGGGAGATAAAAAACAAAATGGGGAAACGGGTCAAAAGTAAAGAAAACCCGATAAACTGGAGGCGCAAAGGTACGATGCTGACACCATGTAAAGAGGCGTCATAACACACTGTGTCTTTACTACTGTTTATTCATGATACACATACTTTACTGCCCTAGCTGGTCGTGGTCTGTCACCGGAATTAGAGAGCGAGCACTGGGTGGGAAGGTTGTAATTATACTAGTGATGTGGGGAGTGGTTAGTAGTGGTGAGGTCACTATGTTAAAGGTACATGCACATGTCATCTACAGTAAGGTTAAACAGATTTGATTGTTTTTTGGGCTTCAGGGGGAGATAGAGTTGTGTATCGTCTGCGTAGCAATGGAAGGAAATGCCGTGCCTTTCAATGACTTGGCCTAAGGGGAGCATATACAGGGAGAAGAGAATGGGGCCAAGGATGGAACCTTGTGGAACCCCACAGCAGAGATTAGAAACTCCTACCTTTGAGGTAGGAGATGAACCAGCTCAGGGTTATGCCATCAATACCAACCCCATACCGGAGACGGTCAATTAGGATGGTGTGGTCGGCAGTATCAAAAGCTGCGCTGAGGTCAAGAAGGAGCAGAATTGCACAGTCGCCAGAGTCAACGGTGAGCAGTAGGTCATTGTGTACCTTCAACAAGGCAGACTCTGTGCTATGGTGAGCCCTGAAACCTGATTGGAAAGTTTCCAAGATAGTGTTTTGGTGAAGGTAAGGTATAAGTTGACTTAAAATTACCTTTTCAAGGGCTTTTGAGAGGAAAGGCAGTTTAGAAATGGGTCTGTAGTTGCTTGGCAAGGTGGGGTCGAGGTTAGGTTTTTTCAGGAGTGGTTGGACCACCGCATGCTTGAAGCAGGTAGGTACAGTGCCAGTGGCCAGAGAGCTGTTGAAGATGGCGAGGATGCTGGGACCAGCTGTTGTAATGACGTCCTTTAGGAGGGCAGAGGGGACAGTGTCGAGGGGGCAGGTAGTAGGTTTCATGGTGGTGATCAGTTTTACAAGGGAGGGTAGAGTAACGGCTGTCTCATTGGTCTAATTTTGAAGAGCAGACCAATGAGACAGCCAGGTCACGGGTGGGAGGGGAAATATTCGTTCTTATGTTCTTTACCTTGCTGGTGAAAAAAGTGGTAAATTCCTCACACTTAGCAGGGGACCCAGTTAGGCTGGTGCTGGTGGCAGGACAGATGATGGAGGTGATGGTGCTAAAGAGGACCTTGGAATTTTGCACGTTTTTGGAGATGAGGATGGAAAAATATTTAGTTCTTGCAGATTTTACTGCTTCCTGGTATTTGTGAAGATTATTTTTCAGGAGTTCAAAGGAAATTTGAAGCTTATCAGATTTGTACTTCCGTTCTGATTTTCTGCATTCTCTTCTTAGGGCTCTGGTGGTATCATTGAGCCACGGCTCATCTTTAGGCTTCGGCTTTTTCATTTTAAGAGGAGCAACAGAATCCAGGACGGAAGAGCAGGTATTATTGAATAAAGAAATGAGGTCGTCGGTACTGAGATGGGGGGTGGACGCCTCAATAGTGCAGATGTCGGGGGAGGCTATGAGAGCCTCAGAGAACTTACTGGCCGTCGTGGAGTTAACGTAGCGGGAGTAGCGAGCAGGGAGATGTGATTTTGAGGGAGAGAAAGGCAGAGATATATCAAATATAATAGCACTATGATCAGACAGGCAGGCATCAATAATATCTGTGTTACGAGTTGGGAGACCAGACAAAAGCACTAGGTCTAGTGTCTAGAGTCCAATCTCTCTCTCTAGCTCAGGCCCTCAGCTGCTGGCAACATCCTCGTAAATCTTCTCTATACCCTTTCCGGCTTAATGCCATCTTTCCTCTTGCAGGGTGAACAAAACTGGGTCTTCATCCAAAACATCACCTATCTAAGTTCTCCTGAGATGTTGTCTGGCCTGCTGAGTTACTCCAGCAGTTTGTGTCCTTTTTTTAACAATACTTGGTGCCCTCATCAATGTCTTGTACAACTGTAACATAACGTCACAACTTCTGTACTCACTTCACTGACTGATGAAGGCTAACATGCCAAAAGTCTTCTTAATAATAATAATTATTATTATATCTTTTATTGTCATTGCACATATGTGCAACGAGATTTGGTATGCAGCTTCCATCCGATGTCATAACTTAAACAACTAATACAATTTAGATTTAGATACTCCGAGAACATGGTTTATAAAAAGAACAGTAAAACAGTAAAACAGTCAAAACAGTCTAAAGTGCAAATGTGTCTGTGCGACGTGACCATCAAAGGCAGACAGTTCATGGGGGTGGGGGGCACTCAGCAGGGCCGGTTCAGAGCAGCTATAGCACTGGGGATGAAGCTGTTCCTGAGTCTGGAGGTGTCACCACCCTATCTACTGAGTCTGAAGGAGTCACCACCCTATCTACTGCGATATCTCTTTAGGGGAACTATGTACTTGTACTTCTAGATCTTTCTGTTCTACAACAGTCCCCGGGCATCCATCAATCACTCTAAAGATCCTGCCTTGATTTGACTATCCAAAATTTAACACCTCTCACTTACTTGAATTAAACTTCATTAGCCATTTCACAACCCACTATGCTGAGTGCAGTACATTTGAGAGCATCTATCTATCTATATCTATCTATATACTTTAAAAACTCTGTGTGTGTGTGTGTGTGTGTGTGTGTGTGAGTGTTTGTGTGTGGGTGTATGTCATTTTGCGTTTGAAACGTATCTCCTCAAAAACCAGACGCAAAAACGCGGAGATATTTACAATTTCGGTAGGGATTTAACTTATGATTTCATAAATGCGCTCCTGTCTAAATTCAGTCAATTATTTCCCCAGATTTTGAATAATGTTGTTCACGAAACTCACTTTTTAAAATATAATCGCCGCTTGCCAGCTGCTGACGTCACAATGCCCACATGCCCACCAATCCAGGCCCACCAGCCTCCTGGCCCCGCCACCCCGCAGCTGTGGATTAAAGGGCCAGAAAGATCGAGAAAGTTCTGCAGAACAAAGATTCTACAGCTCTGTTCCGCTATAGGATCTTGTTCTGCAGCGGCGCCTCACGCGCTGAACCTTCTCCTCACTGTTGGCACAGCTCGTGAAGTCCCGCCCGCCTGCGCGCTCATTCCAGCAGTGGGTTTCCAGAGTCAGAAGCCGCTTCTCTCTCTCTCCTCATTTGACAGCCCACTCACTCACCCGGCTTTCCCCCCCCCTCGCCCGGCTCGGCTCTGTCACGCTGGCGGAAGCCACGATCGGCTGGCCCCCCCGCTGCTTTTCACCATCCTCAGATCGCTCCGTGCCTCGCTCGGGCTGCCGCCCCGCCCCTTTCCTCTCTCTCTCCCCCCTCTTTCTCTCTCTCTCTCTCTCTCCCCCCCCGTCTCTCTCCCCCCTCTCTCTCTCTCTCCCCCTCTCTCTCTCTCTCCCCCCTCTCTCTCTCTCTCTCCCTCCCCCCCTCTTCCCCCCTCCTCTCTCTCCATACCCCTCTCTCTCTCTCCATCCCCCTCTCTCTCTCTCTCTCTCCCCGCTCTCTCTCTCTCCCTCTCTCCCCCCTCTCTCTCTCTCTCTCTCCCCTCTCTCTCCTCCCCTCCCTCTCTCTCCTCTCTTTCTTCCTCCCCTCCCTCTCTCTCTCCCCCTCCCTCTCCCTCAACCCCCCGCCCTCCCCACCCTCCCTCCCCTAAACCCATTCTTGCTCTGCCCTCACTCTCTACCCCCTCCCTCTTTAGACGCGCCTGCGAGTTGGGGGCTATGCGTCAGTGGATAGGGCGGTTATGGGGTAAAAGGAGCAAATTAATAATATGAATATAATTTCAAGGGGGGTAGTTAGTGTGTGTATGAGGGTGGTTAGTGTGTGTGACGCCGCATGCCACCCTGCCCCCCCCCCCCCTGCAAACGTGCGTTGGGGGAACAGACCCAATTGGTCGGTACATGGTCTAGTATCTATTAAAGCTGTGTGTGTGTGTGTGTGTGTGTGTGTGTGTGTGTGTGTGTGTGTGTGTGTGTGTGTGTGTGTGTGTGTGTGTGTGTGTGTGTGTGTGTGTGTGTGTGTGTGTGTGTGTGTGTGTGTGTGTGTGTGTGTGTGTGTGTGTGTGTGTGTGTGTGTGTGTGTGTGTGTGTGTGTGTGTGTGTGTGTGTGTGTGTGTGTGTGTGTGTGTGTGTGTGTGTGTGTGTGTGTGTGTGTGTGTGTGTGTGTGTGTGTGTGTGAGGGTGTTATTTTGCCTTTGAAATTTATCTCCTCGAAAACCAGATGACGAAACGGGGACATTTTTTACATATTTCAGTAGAGATTTTCCTTGTGAATTTAGAAATCCACTCCTCTGTACATTTGGTACATTATTTTCCTGACTTTTATATTAAAATTGTCGACCAATCTGACCTTTTTATAAATCTGACCGCTGCCCAGCTGCTGACGTTACAATAACAGTGACAGTTTTACATCTTTGGTAGATATTTTCCTTATGATTTCAAAAATCTAATCATCTATAAATTTGAACAATTATTTCCTGAGATATTTACTAAAATTTATAACCAAACTGACATTTAAAAAAAATATTAAGGTTGCCCAGCTGCTGACCTCATAAAGCGTTTGCACCTGGCCCAACTGCCTCCTGGCCCCGCCCGGCCTCACACCCCCCAACCTGCCTGCCGGCCCCGCCCGGCCCCAACCTGCTGACCTCACAATGCCTTTGCACCTGGCCCGCCTGCCTCCTGGCCCCAACCCCCCAGCCTGCCAGGTTGTTGATTCTATTATTTTTCATTGAATTTAATTTAATTATTTCTCACTTAACATCACTAATTCTTAACAGACTTTTAATTTCAAAGACTGTTAAAAAAAAAAAATTGCTGTCTTCATTGACAGCTTAGATCGGACCCGCTGTGTGTGTGTGGGGGTGCTCTCTCTGTCTCTCCCTCTCTCTCCCCCATCTCTCTCTCTCTCTCAATCTCTCCCCCTCTCTCTCTCCTCCTCTCTCTCTCACTGCCCCCTCTCTTTCTCCCCCCTTCTCTCTCTCCCCCCTTCCCCTCCCCACCCTCCCTTCCCCCCACCTCTCCCCATCCCTTCCTCCCTCTCCCCTTCCCTTCCCCCCTCTCAGCCCCCTCTTCCTCTCTCTCCCTCTCTCTCCTCCCCTCTCTCTCTCCTCCCATCTCTCTCACCCCTCCTCCCCACCCTTCCCCCCTCACCCACCCTCCCTCGTCTCCTCCACCCCCTCTCCCTCTGTCTCTTGCCCTTCTGTCTGCCCCTTTCTCTCTGTCTCACCCATTCTCTCTCTGCCCTCACTCTCTACCACCCCCCCCCCTCTAGACGCACCTGCGAGTTGGGGGCTATGCGTCAGTGGATAGGGCAGTTAAAAGGAGGTATGGGGTAAAAGGAGCAAATTAATAATATTAATATAATATCAAGGGGGGTAGTTAGTGTGTGTGACGTCGCATGCTTCCCCCTCCCAGCCCCACCCCCTCCCCCGCAACCACACGTTGGGGGAACAGACCCAACTGGTCTGCACTTGGTCTAGTTATTCCATAAATACGAGCGACTAAATTAAGCTTTGGTACTAAAAGAAAAATGTGTTGTTTCAACAGCACATAAATCGAGCAAGCATAAAACGTGAGGTGCCTATATTAGCTATGAGGAGAGCAACTTTGGATTGTTTTCTCTGCAGCGTCAAAGAGGAGACCTGAGTGAAGTTTATAAATTTATGAGAGGCTTAGATAGGATAGTCTGTTGTCGTTTTTTTCCCCCTGAGGGGGCAGCACGATGGTGCAGCGGTAATCGCTGCATTACGGTGCTGAAGAAATGGGTTTGATCCCGACTATGGGTGCTGTCTGTACGGACTTTGTGCGTTCTCCCCGTGACCGCGTGGGTTTTCTCCAAGATCTTCAGTTTCCTCAAACACTCCAAAGATGTACAGGTTTAGAGGTCAATTGGCTTGATATAAGTGTAAATTGTCCCTAGTGTGTGTAAGATAGTGTGTGCGTGCTTGGATCGCTGGTCGGTGCGGACTTGGTGGGCCAAAGGGCCTGTTTCCGTGCTGCATCTCTAAACTAAACTAAACTAAACTAAACTAAGGATATGTTAAATACTAGAGGGCATGGCTTTAAGGTGAGAGGGGCAAAGGTTAAGGAGATTTACGAGGCAATTTACTTTCACACAGAGTATGGTTAATGCCTGGAACAACCTGCCAGCGGAAGTGGTGGTATCAGACACGATAGCAAGTTTAAGAGGCATTCAGACAAGCACATAAACAAGCGGGAGACAGAGGGATGCAGATCATATGCAGGCATTTGGGATTAGTTTATTTGGCATCATGGCAGCCAGAGATATATTGTGCTGTACTGTTTAATATTCTACAAGGATCTCCTAGTGGCAGCATGCTGTAAAGGTTGCAAATTTGTTTGCTCCCTTAACTTTTAACTTCCACATACCACTCTTACAATGTTACTTGTGACTATTTGACTTCAAGACATGGTCCAGCTTATCATAAAGTGTTGATAACACTTTTACATGCCTTAATCGTGAAATGGATGGAGACAAGAAGGAAAAGAGGCTCCCCAAGGAAGGAACAGGGGAAAGTCACAACCACAGCCACAGCTTCTGACTCTAGTGTCATAGAAGCAATATCGAAAATGAACGATGAATTGAAAATGAACTGAAAAATGAAATTAAAACAAGATTTGGCAGTTTGGAAGAAATGGTGAAAGTAGTTTCGACCAAATTGAAGGAAGTCCAAGGAAAACTGTCTATGTTACAAGATGAACTTCGTGAACAAAAGGAACAAATTGATAACTTGTGAATCCTGGGCCAGGAGAGAGATTTGAAGATTGAAAAACTGGAACGGAGAATGAATGAAAACACTTGAGCACTTCAGCAATACAAGACTAAAAATATGGACCTGGAAAACAGAAGCCGTCATTTGAATTTACGAATTGTTGGTTTGCCGGAAGGTCAAGAAGAAGATAATGTTATAAAATATGCTTCTAAAATGATAAAGGAAACTTTCAACATTGAGCACAATGAAAATCTCCCGTTTTTGGATAACGCACACAGGATTGGGAAGAAATCTGGTAATAAACCGAGACACTTGATTATTTGGTTTCACTTTTTGCAAATGAAGGAGAATATTCTCCAGGCAGCAAAAAAGTTGGGCGTGGTTGAATATGAAGGATGCAAGTTTTGGTTTGTTCCTGATTATAGTTACGAGCTTTTGGAAATAAGAAAGTCCTTTCATAATGTAATGTCTGATCTGTTCAAGAAAAAGCTGCGCCCAGCCTTACTTTATCCAGCTAGACTGCGTATACGACTTTTCAATGGTAACACTCAATTTTTTAACTCCTCAAGTCGCCTCCAGCTTTTTGGAGAGTTACGAGGGGGAAGGGGAATAATTGATAGCTGATTAAGTTATAATTGGAGATTTACTGTTCCTATTTTGACAACATATTGTTTGGTAATGATTAAGAATTTAACTGGACGAGTTGTTTTTCTTTTATATATACTAATTTTAAAGAATTTCTTTGTTAATTTGTGTTCCCCTGGCGTTAGACAAACTAAGGGAACGCATTTCTTGTTTTTCATATTTTGACCTTGGATAATAATATGTAGCACTCGCTCTTCAGTTCCATTTCCAGCCTATATTTTCTTTCTCTCTTTCAAACGATAACAATGAACGTGTTATGGCTAGGGAATGGCAAAATATGATCGTCTCTAGGTCGGGTGCGGTTGCTAGGAGAGATGGGGGTAGGGAAGGGATTAGGCAGCTTACTGACTGTCTATTGATCAGTTTCGGGCTTTACAGGGGTGGGAGGGAGGGGTCTTTTGTTCCTTATTTAGTGTTCTTCATTTGTGCAAAATCTGAACTACAAAAATGTCTGAAATGTCGTCACTTCTGGCTCCGCCCTAGATTTTTCTTCTTCTGGTATCATGAACTATTAGGCTTTAAGAAATTAACCCTTTACATCCCACATGATTTTTACAACCAATATGGATAAAGTTATTAACTTCCTTTCATGGAATGTGAATGGCTTGAACCATCCCATTAAGAGGAAAACATTTTTTAAAGTTCTTCGCAGACTAAATGCTCAGATTATCTTTGTTCAGGAAACTCATGTAAGGCAAGATAACAATCTACGGTTCTTCAAGTTTTGGAGAGGACAGCAGTTTCATTCAAATTCATAGGCTAAGGTGAAAGGAGTCTCTATTTTTATTGACTCCTCAATTCCGTTTGTTCACTATAAAACAATTTCTGATCCATATGGCAGATTTTGGGTGATTACCGGTGTTCTTTATAAACAAAAAGTTGCTATGGTGAATGTTTACGCACCAAATATTGATCACCCTGAGTTTTTTTAAACAGTTAATTGCATCCTTTCCTAATTTAAATGAACACTTTTTAATAATGGGTGGAGATTTCAACTGCTGTCTGAACCCCTGATTGACAGATCTACATCTGATCATGTGCTTCCAAATAAATCAGCTGGTTTTATTAATTCTTTTTTACTTGACTCTGGAATGTTAGAAGTTTGGAGATTCTTACACCCAAATGACAAAGAATTTTCTTTTTTCTCTCATGTATATCATAGTTATTCTAGGATTGACTACTTTATAATAGATTCTCGGCTAGTTTCATCGGTCACTGCATGTGAGTATGATGCAATTGCTATTTCTGATCACGCACCATTGAAACTATCAATCAAACTACCTGATTCCAAGTTTAGTGCTAAACAATGGCGATTTAATGCTACTTTGCTTCAAGACTTAAACTTTATTAATTTTATGAAAGATCAGATTGCTTTTTACTTCTTGACAAACTCTACTGAAGAAATATCCAATGGTGTAGTCTGGGATGCTTATAAGGCATATATTCGTGGACAAATTATTTCATACTCCGCGGGATTAAAAAAACAAACTAAAAAAGAAATACGCACATTGGCTGACGAGATTAAAGAAATTGATTAAAAATATTCAAAAGCTCCTAGTTTAGAGCTCTATAAGTATAGAGTTGAACTTCAATTGAGACATGATTTGTTATTAGTATCACCGATTGAGAATCAGCTACTTAAAACCAAAAGTCAATTTTATATACATGGCGAAAAATCTGGTAAATTACTCGCTATTCAGTAGAAAGCGGTGTCGGCCAAGCGTCAGATTACTAAAGTGAGTAAACGGGATGGTACACTAACTGTAGACCATGACGAAATTAATAAATCCTTTCAGGAATTTTATACCTCCCTACACCAATCAGAATTTCCTACTGATTCCAATATAATGCATGAGTTTTTAAAGAAACTGAACTTACCAAATTTACCATATAATGAGTCTCTGTTGTTAGATGAACCCATCACGGAAGAAGAAATACAGAAAGCAATTCTTTCAATGAATTTTGGTAAAGCTCCCGGTTTAGATGGGTTTACAGTTGAATTTTTAAAGTATTTTTCAAATTTATTGTCTCCCTGGCTATGCAAGGTATTTAAAGAAGCCTTTTTAAGGAATAGATTACCACAAACTTTTTATGAAGCATTTATTTCTTTAATTCTTAAAAAAGATAAAGACCTTACTGAAGTGACATCATATAGACCTATATCAATGTTAAAAATGTAGATTTCAAAATTCTTTCCAAAATATTAGCTATGAGATTGGAAAATATTTTACCGCAAATTATCTCTGAAGATCACAGGTTTTATTAAAAATCGTTACTCATACTTTAACATTAGGAGATTAATTAATATTGTATATGTAGCGTCAATTAAAACCCCAGAATGTGTCATCTCACGATGCCGAGAAGGTGTTTGATAGTGTAGAATGGGAATACTTATTCAATACACTTGAAAAATTTAAGATTGGTCCAAAATTTATTTCTTGGATCAAGCTCATATCATATACCTCAGGCTTCTGTACTTACTAATAATCAGAGATCCACTTTTTTCAGGCCCTTTCGAGGTACTAGACAGAGCTGTCCCTTAAGTCCTTTACTATTTGATATTGCTTTGGAACCTTTGGCCACAGCTATTAGGGAATCCCCTAATATTTTTGGTATTGTTCGCGGGAATAAGACACATAAGCTATCACTTTATGCAGATGATCTGTTATTATTCATTTCTACCTCTGAGAAGGCTATTCCAGCAATAGTTGCATTACTTAATCAATTTAGTAGTTTTTCTGGTTATAAACTAAATCTTAGTAAGAGCGAGCTTTTTCCATTAAATAATCTAGTTTCGAATTGTGGACAGTTTCCACTTAGATTGACTAAGTACCGAAAGTTTTACTTATCTAGGTATTAAGATCACCAAGAAACACAAGGATTTATTTAAAGCTAATTTTATGCCTTTAATTGACCATATTAAAGAACAGTTTACTAAATGGTCACCAATGTCCTTATCCTTAATCGGCCGAATCAATGCTATTAAAATGTTAATTTTACCTAAATTTCTGTATTTATTTCAGACAATACCAATTTTTATTGCCAAATCTTTCTTTAATACTATAGATTCCAAAATTTCTTCATATATATGGCAGAATAAAAATTCCAGACTAAGTAAAAAATACTTACAGAAATCAAAAAAAGATGGTGGTTTGACATTGCCAACCCTTAGATTCTACTATTGGGGAGTCAATGTTTGTTATCTAACATTTTGGACAAAAGATTTAGAAGATACCCAATGCCCAGGATGGATAAACCTTGAACGTGATTCCTTACAAGGGCTATCATTGGCTTCTATTCTTGGGGCCTCGTTACCTTTTACAATGACGAGATTGAATAAATATACGACTAACCCAATAATAAGACATACGTTTCGAATATGGTTTCAATTTCGTAAGTTTTTTGGACTAAATGATTTTATCTTATCGAGTCCTATCTTATCCAATTTTCTCTTCCAACCTTCTAGTACCGATCAAGTCTTTTTGTTATGGAAGAGGAAGGGATTAGTAGCTTTTCGTGATTTGTTTTTGGATGGTTGTTTTATGTCTTTCAAACAACTCTCCAATAAATATAATTTACCTAATTCACACTTTTTTGAAGGCTACTCTACCCCTTTTTCCGCTACCACATCAAACCGAAATTTTGGAAAATGTTTACATTTTAACCCTTATCAGAAAGGATTAATAACGACTATTTATGAGTTGATTTTGAAATTACAAATAGATATATTTGATAAAATTAAGAATAACTGGGAAAGAGAAGTCCAAATTTCTCTATCTATAGAGAAATGGGAGAGGATTTTTCAATTAGTCAATACCTCTTCAATGTGTGCAAGACATGCTCTGATACAATTCAAGGTGGTTCACAGAGTTCATATGTCAAAAGATAAGTTGGCTCGTTTCTATGGTCATATAAATCCTACCTGTGACAGATGTAACTCTGAAGTGGCCTCACTGACCCATATGTTTTGGTCCTGCCCACTTTTGGAAAAATATTGGAAATAAATTTTTGATACTATTTCTGTAGTCTTCGGTATTGATTTACAACCTCATCCTATTACTGCAATTTTTGGGCTACCAATGTTAGATTTTATTCATTTGTCCCGCTCCCCCCATCGGTTGATTGCTTTTACCACACTAATCGGCAGAAGATCTATTTTATTTAAATGGAAAGACTCCAGTGGTACTCTGAAACGATATCATGTTTAAATTTAGAAAAAATCAGGAGTGACATTGTTGAACCCTTGGTTAAATTTAATAAGACTTGGGGAAAATGTATTCAACACTTTCATACAACATAAATTGCTCCCTCTCTAACTGTTATAAAAACTAATTTACCTCTATATGGTGGAACGGACTTGATGACAAACAGACTTAAATTGTTGAAATTCTCAGTTCAGATTCTGTTTTGCTTTGCTTTGTCTTTATTTTATTTTTTATTTTTTATTCTATTTATTTTTATTTATTTATTTCTCCTTTCTTTTTTTTCTTTAGTTTAGGGGGGTTTTGTTTCTTATTTTTTACCTCTTTTTTGTCTTTTTATCTGTGTTTTTTTTCTACATATATAAGTTTTCTTTTAAAGATTTAACTATATTTACATAGAGACCTATATAGAGGTCTATATTCAATGTGTATTTTGACACTGGACATATTAGGTTATACCTGTTATTAATGTAATCCTGATCACTATGTATCAATATCAGATATCCAAAGGGTTTCTACAGCTATATTAATAGCAAAAGGATAACAAGGAATAAAATTGGTCCATTAGAGAGTCAGAGTGGACAGCTATCTGCAGAGCCAAAGGAGATGGGGGAGATATTGAACAATTTCTTTTCTTCGGTATTCACCAAGGAGAAGGATATGGAATTATGTGAGGTAAGAGAAACAAGCAGAGTAGCAATGGAAACTATGAGATTCAAAGAAGAGGAGGTGCGGACACTTTTGAAAAATATGAAAACGGATAAGTCTCCAGGTCCTGACAGGATATTCCCGAGAACATTGAGGGAAGTTAGTGTAGAAATAGCAGGGGCTATGACAGAAATATTTCAAATGTCATTAGAAACGGGAATAGTGCCGGAGGATTGGCGTACTGCGCATGTTGTTCTGTTCTTTAAAAAGGGTTCTAAGAGTAAAGCTAGCAATTATAGACCTGTTAGTTTGACGTCAGTGGTGGGCAAATTAATGGAAAGGATACTTAAAGATAATATATATAAGCATCTGGATAAGCAGGGTCTGATTAGGAACAGTCAACATGGATTTGTGCCTGGAAGGTCATGTTTGACCAATATTCTAGAATTTTTCGAAGAGGTTACTAGGGAAATTGATGAGGGTAAAGCAGTGGATGTTGTCTATATGGACTTCAGTAAGGCCTTTGACAAGGTTCCTCATGGAAGGTTGGTTAAGAAGATTAAATTGTTGGGTATTAATGGTGGAGTAGCAAGATGGATTCAACAGTGGCTGAATGGGAGATGCCAGAGAGTAATGGTGGATGGCTGTTTGTCAGGTTGGAGGCCGGTGACTAGTGGGGTGCCTCAGGGGTCTGTGTTGGGTCCACTGTTGTTTGTCATGTACATCAATGATCTGGATGATGGTGTGGAAAATTGGATTAGTAAGTATGCAGATGATACTAAGATAGGTGGTGTGGTGGATAATGAAGTAGATTTTCAAAGTCTACAGAGAGATTTAGGCCATTTGGAAGAGTGGGCTGAAAGATGGCAGATGGAGTTTAATGCTGATAAATGTGAGGTACTACATCTCGGCAGGACAAATCAAAATAGGACGTACATGGTAAATGGTAGAGAATTGAGGAATGCAGTTGAACAGAGGGATCTAGGAATAACTGTGCATAGTTCCCTGAAGGTGGAATCTCATGTAGATAGGGTGGTAAAGAAAGCTTTTGGTGTGCTGGCCTTTATAAATCAAGAGCATTGAATATAGAAGTTGGGATGTAATGTTAAAATTGTACAAGGCATTGGTGAGGCCAATTCTGGAGTATGGAGTACAATTTTGGTCGCCTAATTATAGGAAGGATGTCAACAAAATAGAGAGAGTACAGAGGAGGTTTACTAGAATGTTGACTGGGTTTCAGCAACTAAGTTACAGATAAAGGTTGAACAAGTTAGGTCTTTATTCTTTGGAGCGCAGAAGGTTAAGAGGGGACTTGATAGAGGTCTTTAAAATTATGAGCGGGTTAGGCAGAGTTGACGTGGATAAGCTTTTTCCATTGAGAGTAGGGAAGATTCAAACAAGGGGACATGACTTGAGAATTAAGGGACAGAAGTTTAGGGGTAACATTAGGGGGAACTTCTTTACTCAGAGAGTGGTAGCTGTGTGGAATGAGCTTCCAGTGGAAGTGGTGGAGGCTGGTTCGATTTTATCCTTTAAAAATAGATTGGATGGGTATATGGACGGGAAAGGAATGGAGGGTTATGGTCTGAGTGCAGGTAGATGGGACTAGGGGGAAGTATTTATTTATTTAATAATAAAAAAATGTTCGGCACGGACTTGAAGGGCCGAGATGGCCTGTTTCCGTGCTGTAATGGTTATATGGACTGTTATATGTTTATCATTATTCTTTTTGCTCTTTCTTATGTTTTGTTCTTGTTTTTTGGAAAAAAACTAATAAAAAGATTTGAAAAGAAAGAAAGAAAGAAAGGACGCTCAATAACAAAGCGTGGTGGGTTGCTTGGCGAGGCTGAGAAACAAATGATATATTAATTTATTTTTTGAAAGCTACACTTACTTCTGTACGTGATCCATCCCGGTCTTGATCTGATCAAATAAGTATTTGACGCGCACGTCTTTCTTCTGCCTGTATTCATTGAGCTTGCTGATGTAATTTTCTGTACTGGCAGGACTTGGTGTTCGGGAAGTGCTGTCAAAAGACTACATCCAAGACAAGTTAGCAACCACTACCTGTTTCAGCCATCAGCTCACACTGAAGGTGCCCAAAGCATCATCTTGTGTGGTGAGCAAGGCATTGAGTACAGTTTGAAGGGTGGCACAGCGGTAGACCTGCTGTCTTTCAGCGCCAGAGATTCAGGTTCGATTCTGATCCGGAGATTGCACGTTCTCTCTGTGATGCTTAGGTATTCTCCAAGTGCTCCGATTTTCTCCCACATCCCCAAAACCTACAGGTTTGTAGGTTAATTCCCTTCGGTAAAGATTATAAATTGTCCCTGGTGTGTAGGATTGTGCTAGTGTAAGGGGATCGCTGGTCGGCACGGACTCAGTGGGCTGAAGGGCCTATTTCCGTGCTGTAGATCTATTTCTATCTCTCTAACTCCTCGGGACGGCAATAACCTCCAATGGGTAATTGACACCATTCTAATGGGAAACCTCACTTAACAGGACTATCTATTGGAAGTTAAGAAGAGGCAATCTGCATACATTTTGAGAGGAGCAGAAAGTAATTCCTCACACTGACTCAGAAACAAGGCCAGACTCATGTCAGACTTGATTTGTACCTTGTTGGAATTTGGGGACAATGTCCCAGATCAGCCATGCTCTCAATAAACTGTAGAAGAGACTCAAAGAGTAAAACAGCCCTCTCGTGAGTAGAACGAGGAGGAGGCCGGTGGGATGGGAGGAGCAATCCATTCTGTACCTCGTCTCTTTGAACTGACTGTGACCAATGAATCCGATAGTGCTGCATAGTCATAGAGACAGCAACAGGCGTCATGGCCCACCATATCTAGGCTGACTGCCAAGTATCCTCTATACTAATGAACCCAATTCCAAACTCACCAACAGTCCCAACCTCACCTTCCCTGTGGAGAAGGGTCCCGACCATAAACATTACGTATCCATGTCCTCCAGAGATGCTGCCTGATCTGCTGAGATGCTCAAGCAGTTTGTGTTTTACACGGGAAATTAATGGGTAGGGAGGAAGAGGAGGATATATAGAAGAGGAGTTAAGGCCAACATAGATCTGTAGTTCCCTGTGGCTGTCACCTTCCCTTTAATATTCTAGACTATAATAGTAAGATTAAACGAGAACTTACCAGTTTGAAGTTTGATCTTTATTTTATGAGGAGTTACGTCGAGGGATTATGTGAAGACCCCGCCAGCACGCATGCGCGACATTCTTCAAAGCAGCGGTGTGGAATCACAGTAATAGTAATGAAATAAACATAGTAAGATAAGAAGAACTAGTATACCAGTTGACCTTTACAAGAGGGTGGGCGTGGAGGGCACGTAATCCTTCGACGTAACTCCTCATAAAATAAAGATCAAACTTCAAACTGGTAAGTTCTCGTTTAATCTTACTATTTTACTTCGGAGTCACGTGAGTGACTACGTGAAGATTTTAAAGATCTGTGATTTCATACCGTGGAACAAGTCCATGCCTCACTCACTGCCGAAGTCATCCAAGGGAGGAAGTATGTTATCGTCATTAAACATGAATCAAATTTTCAACCAATAATGATTTTTTTTTTTTTTTTTAACAAAGAAAATAATGCTCCTTCGGGCTAAATTATATTGCAGAACTTAAAATTCTTTCTGCAAACACTGCAGGTTTAGCGATCGGCTTATTATAAAATATTTGGAAAGTCTTTTACATAGACCATCCTGCTGTCGCCAGGATATGGTCCATTGGTACCTCCATATTTCTTGCCGCTGATGTTGCTGCTGCCCTGGTGGAGTGAGATTTAAAAATGTCAGTATCCACCCCAGCAGCCCCCAGAACCTGTCTGAGCCATCTTGAGATGGTCTGTACTGACACCCGTCCATGAGGCTGTTTGAAACTAACCCATAATGCCATTTTGCTTCTTCTTAAGGATTTTGTTGTCCTAAAATAAAGCAGTAGGTGTGTCATGCATGACACACAAACGGGGGTCTGATGGGTATGCCCGGAATTCCAAACTCAGTCCCGAAGTTCCTGGTCTATTCTGTTTGACCAACTCCAAGATCTGGAAGGTTATCTTGTCAGTTGATGATTTCATATTGTCCAATCTTAATTTGTATAGGGACTGGACCCTTTGAGCTGAGACCAAAGCCATCAGCATTACTGTTTTAATGTGAGCTGTTCCAGGGACAGGGACATTGCTGGTGACCAACCCCTTAGCAATGTCAGTACAACACTGATGTCCCAGATCTGGGTGTACCTTGGTCTGGGGGGATTGGTGTTGTAGATACCCCTCATTAGTTTGGCAACTAGAGGGTGGGATCTCATGGACTGCTGTCCCGGTGCCTGCCATAAATATGATGACAGAACACTCCTAGCACTGTTAATTGTGCTGTAACTCAGTCCTTCATCAAAGTGAAGGCTGGATAGGAACTCCAGGACATTGGAGGGTAGTCGAGGCCAGTTCATTGGCTATATTTAAGAGGGAGTTAGATGTGGCCCTTGTGGCTAAAGGGATCAGAGGGTATGGAGAGAAGGCAGGTACGGGATACTGAGTTGGATGATCAGCCATGATCATATTGAATGGCGGTGCAGGCTCGAAGGGCCGAATGGCCTACTCCTGCACCTAATTTCTATGTTTCTATGTTTCTATTGGTAATTGCAGCTGATTTGTATGCTACCCCAGTCCTTGAGCAGTACACTTCCCACTTCTGAATGCTGGAGAGGTACTGCTTCTTAGTGGATTCTCGGTAGGCCGCCGTCATCATGTTCATGGTCCTGTCCGACAATCCCAGATCCAAAAGAGGTCTTTTTAAATTCTGCAAGCCAACAGATTTATCCTGTCATGGCATGGATGACTTTCGCCCGTAACACGATGGACCAAGAGATCTGGTCTTTTGGGAATAATAATAATAATAATGAATTTTATTTATGGGCGCCTTATACCGAGGTCTCAAGGCCACCTTACAGAGATTTATGGTTAACATATAATCAGAATAATCAGAATTAAAAAAATAAGTTATAAAGGCCAATACACAAATCAGGGACAGAATTCCTTCCAAAAACACAAAAAAGAAAATCAGAAACTCAATTTGAGGAGAGAGCAGCGGCAGCGAAACCGCGCCAGCGTCCACTCTCCCCTCTGACCGCCATCTTGAACACAGACTAACAAATACAATTACAAACAATTACAAACAAAAATCATCCCCCCACAATGATTTCCACTGTGGGGGAAGGCACAATGTCCAGTCCCCAGCCCCAGTTCAACCAAAAAGTCAGGCCAAATGAGGCCCCCGCTATTGCCTCTACGGAGGCCCGATGATCCTGGCCGTTCTCGCCAGGTGATGTAGCCCCGGCGTCGGGAGAGTCCTCCAGCAGCTGGGCCACCTGGAACGGCCGCATTCCTCACCGGAGGCCGCAACTACGGCTGGAACGGCAGATTTCCCGCAGGCGTCCGCAGCACCTGAAGCCGACAAGGCCGCGCCGATTTGGAGCCACGAGGCTCCCGATGTTGGAGTCGGCGCCGCCGCCCGCGGATGTTCGCTCCACAGTCCCGCAGCCCGGAGGTGTTGAGCTCGGCGGTCCAGCTCACCGGAGCTCCAGCGCGTCGGTCCAGCGCGGTCCAGCGAATGGTCATGAGTGATTCAGAGACCATGTCGAGGACCACAGGGAACCATGGCTGTGTAGGCCAATCGGGTACTACCAAAATACCTGAAGCTGAGTCCATTTGTATTTTCCGTAGGACCCGACTGATGAGGCAGAAGGGGGGAATGGTATAGAAAAACAATTTTCCCCAATTCAGCGAAAACGCGTCCATCGCTGCTGCCTCAGGGTCTGGTTCCCAAGCGACATATGTTGGTAACTGGTGATTCAGTCTGGATGCAAAGAGATCGATATCAGGTGTACCCCGGTGGCTGTACACCTTGACAATATGTACTCCTGTTTGAGCACTGTTGGGGTGGACAGCCTACCTGGGGGTAGCGACAGCGGCCAGGCCTCCGGTATAGAGACCGGTCCTGTTGCTCAGAAGGGTAAGGAAAAGAAGAGGAGGGCAATATTAATAGGGGACTCTATAGTTAGGGGGTCAGACAGGCGATTCTGTGGACGCAGTCGGGAGACCCGGATGGTAGTTTGCCTCCCTGGTGCCAGGGTCTGTGATGTGTCTCAACGTGTCCAAGACATCCTGAAAGGGCAGGGAGAGGAGCCCGAGGTCGTGATACATATA
Organism: Malacoraja senta; assembly: GCA_038087875.1. NCBI lineage: Eukaryota > Metazoa > Chordata > Chondrichthyes > Rajiformes > Rajidae > Malacoraja > Malacoraja senta. The sequence goes on along the minus strand of JAXLNO010004646.1, from coordinate 99,157 downwards.
GGTACCAATGACATAGATAAAAAAAGGGAAGAGGTCCTGAAAGGAGAATTTAGGGAGTTAGGAGGGGAGTTAAAGAGAAGGACAGCAAAGGTAACAATCTCGGGATTACTGCCTGTGCCACGCGACAGTGAGAGTAGGAATGGAGCGAGGTGGAGGATAAATGCATGGCTGAAGGACTGGTGCAGAAGGCAGGGATTCAAATTTCTGGATCATTGGGACCTCTTTTGTTGAAGGTTCGACCTGTACAAAAAGGATGGGTTGCACTTGAACCTGAGGGGGACTGATATCCTGGCAGGGAGATCTGCAAAGGCTACTGGGGAGACTTTAAACTAGAATGGTTGGGGGGAGGGACTCAAATAGAGAATGCTATTAGACAGTGTGTGAGGCAGGAGGCAGAGAAGGAAAGCACTCAGACCCAACATGTAGGGGGGGAAGAAGAAAACAATAATAAACAGAGAATAAGAGGTGGTGGGGTTCTTAAATGGGTGAGCAGAGAAACAGAGGGGTGTAAAATGCGGCCGGAAGCAATAGGTAGCAAGGTGAAAAGTAAAAGTGGCAGGCAGACAAATCCAGGGCAAAAATCAAAAAGAGCCACTTTTCAACATAATTGTATAAGGGGTAAGAGCGTTGTAAAAACAAGCCTGAAGGCTTTGTGTCTCAATGCAAGGAGCATTCGTAATAAGGTGGATGAGTTGAACGTGCAGATAGCAATTAATGATTATGATATAGTTGGGATCACGGAGACATGGCTCCAAGGTGACCAAGGCTGGGAGCTGAACATCGAGGGATATTCAATATTCAGGAGGGATAGGGAGAAAGGAAAAGGAGGTGGGGTAGCGTTGCTGGTTAGAGAGGAGATTAACGCAGTGGAAAGGAAGGACATTAGCTTGGAGGATGTGGAATCGGTATGGGTAGAGCTGCGAAACACTAACGGGCAGAAAACGCTGGTGGGTGTTGTGTACAGGCCACCTAGCAGTAGTAGTGAAGTTGGGGATGGCATCAAACAGGAAATTAGAAATGCGTGCAACAAAGGCAAAACAGTTATAATGGGTGACTTCAATCTACATATAGATTGGGTGAATCAAATTGGCAGGGGTGCTGAGGAAGAGGATTTCTTGGAATGTATGAGGGATAGTTATCTAAACCAACATGTAGAGGAACCAACGAGAGAGCAGGCTATTCTAGACTGGGTATTGAGTAATGAGGAAGGGTTAGTTAGCAGACTTGTTGTGCGTGCCCCCTTGGGCAAGAGTGACCATAATATGGTTGAGTTCTTCATTAGGATGGAGAGTGACATTGTTAATTCAGAAACAACGGTTCTGAACTTAAAGTAAGGTAACTTTGAGGGTATGAGACGTGAATTGGCCAAGATTGACTGGCAATTAGTTCTAAAAGGGTTGACGGTGGATATGCAATGGAAGGCATTTAAAGACTGCATGGATGAACTATAAAAATTGTTCATCCCAGTTTGGCAAAAGGATAAATCAGGGAAGGTAGTGCATCCGTGGATAACAAGGGAAATCAGGGATAGTATCAAAGCAAAAGATGATGCGCACAAATTAGCCAAAAAAAGCAGCATACCAGAGGACTGGGAGAAATTCAGAGACCAGCAGAGGAGGACAAAGGGCTTAATTAGGAAAGGGAAAATAGATTATGAAAGGAAACCGGCAGGGAACATAAAAACTGACTGCAAAAGTTTTTATAGATATGTGAAGAGAAAGAGATTAGTTAAAACAAATGTAGGTCCCTTGCAGTCAGAAACAGGTGAATTGATCATGGGGAACAAGGATATGGCGGACCAATTGAATAACTACTTTGGTTCCGTCTTCACTAAGGAAGACATAAATAATCTGCCGGAAATAGCAGGGGGCCGCGGGTCAAAGGAGATGGAGGAACTGAGTGAAATCCAGGTTAGTCGGGAAGTGGTGTTGGGTAAATTGAATGGATTAAAGGCCGATAAATCACCAGGGCCAGATAGGCTGCATCCCAGAGTACTTAAGGAAGTAGCTCCAGAAATAGTGGATGCATTAGTGCTAATTTTTCAAAACTCTTTAGATTCTGGAGTAGTTCCTGAGGATTGGAGGGTAGCAAACGTAACCCCACTTTTTAAGAAGGGAGGGAGAGAGAAAACGGGGAATTACAGACCAGTTAGTCTAACATCGGTAGTGGGGAAACTGCTAGAGTCAGTTATTAAAGATGGGATAGCAGCACATTTGGAAAGTGGTGAAATCATTAGACAAAGTCAGCATGGATTTACGAAAGGTAAATCGTGTCTGACGAATCTTATAGAATTTTTCGAGGATGTAACTAGTAGAGTGGATAGGGGAGAACCAGTGGATGTGTTGTATCTGGACTTTCAGAAGGCTTTCGACAAGGTACCACATAAGAGATTAGGATACAAACTTAAATCACACGGTATTGGGGGTTCAGTATTGATGTGGATAGAGAACTGGCTGGCAAACAGGAAGCAAAGAGTAGGAGTAAACGGGTCCTTTTCACAATGGCAGGCAGTGACTAGTGGGGTACCGCAAGGCTCAGTGCTGGGACCCCAGCTATTTACAATTTATATTAATGATCTGGACGAGGGAATTGAAAGCAACATCTCTAAGTTTGCGGATGACACTAAGCTGGGGGGCAGTGTTAGCTGTGAGGAGGATGCTAGGAGACTGCAAGGTGACTTGGATAGGCTGGGTGAGTGGGCAAATGTTTGGCAGATGCAGTATAATGTGGATAAATGTGAGGTTATCCACTTTGGTGGCAAGAACGGGAAGGCAGACTATTATCTAAATGGTGGCCGATTAGGAAATGGGGAGATGCAGCGAGACCTGGGTGTCATGGTACACCAGTCATTGAAAGTAGGTATGCAGGTGCAGCAGGCAGTGAAGAAAGCGAATGGTATGTTGGCCTTCATAGCAAGAGGATTTGAGTATAGGAGCAGGAACAGGGTCTTGGTGAGACCACACCTGGAGTATTGTGTACAGTTTTGGTCTCCAAATCTGAGGAAGGACATTATAGCCATAGAGTGAGTGCAGAGAAGGTTCACCAGACTGATTCCTGGGATGTCAGGACTTTCATATGAAGAAAGACTGTATAGACTTGGCTTATACTCGCTAGAATTTAGGAGATTGAGAGGGGATCTTATAGAAACGTACAAAATTCTTATGGGGTTGGACAGGCTAGATGCAGGAAGATTGTTCCCGATGTTGGGGAAGTCCAGGACAAGGGGTCACAGCTTAAGGATAAGGGGGAAATCCTTTAAGACCGAGATGAGGAAAAACTTTTTCACACAGAGAGTGGTGAATCTCTGGAACTCTCTGCCACAGAGGGTAGTTGAGGCCAGTTCATTGGCTATATTTAAGAGGGAGTTAGATGTGGCCCTTGTGGCTAAGGGGATCAGGGGGTATGGAGAGAAGGCCGGTACGGGATACTGAGTTGGATGATCAGCCATGATCATATTGAATGGCGGTGCAGGCTCGAAGGGCCGAATGGCCTACTCCTGCACCTATGGCGCAATGGGCTAAGTGTTCGGCTGGCAACCGGAAGGTAGCCGGTTCGAATCCCGCTTGGAGTGCATACTGTCGTTGTGTCCTTGGGCAAGACACTTCACCCACCTTTGCCTGCGTGTGAATGTTGATATGTTGATATCAACATATGGATATGGATAATTCTCTGTAAAGCACTTTGGTTTCAAGTGATTTGATTGAAAAGTGCTATATAAATACAAATATTATAAATATTATTATTATTATTATTTTCTATGTATCTATGTATCTATGTACCATACCGCATTGTAATATCAGCAAATACTTTGTGGTTCAACATCCTTTCGGTGTTGTCATTAAATTTTCGTGACCTGGTGTCTGCCACTGTATTGAGCTTACCTGGTAGGTAAGTTGCTGATAGCCAAATATGTCTGTCGACACACCATTGACAAATTGTGCTGACCAAATCGTCACACGATATCAATTTAATTCCACCCATATGATTAATATAAGCCACCACTGTGGTATTGTCAATTTGTAGGCGGACATGCAAATGGTGCATAGCTGAACAGTAAGCTTTTAGCCCATAAAACGCACCCAACATTTCTAAGTAATTTATACCCAGTGTTTGTAGTAGTGATGATTCTTGTATGTTCTATCTACCACCAGTACTAGATATAGTGTTAGTTGCTCCCCAGCCCTGAGCACTGGCATCCGTTTGTAATGTGAATGATGGGTTACTAATAACGATGGGGCTGGAACTATGCCAAATGTTTTCTCTCCACCATTGTAACTCCAAAATTGCTTTGGCTGGTAATTGCATTGCCCGATCAAAATGACCTTTATGTTGTTTTAGCGCTTGCACCTTTGCCCTTTGTAAATTTTGGTAATGCAAAGGTCCAAACTGAGTAGCTGGAAATGCTGCTACTAGTTTCCCAATCACTTTTGCCACCTGTCGAATAGATGGTTGATTAGTAACAATCAATTTGTTGCAGACTTCCACCAAATCTGCTGCTTTGTCCTTTGGCAATGTTACAGACATGCGGACAGAGTTAATTGTGAATCCCAGATAGTCCATAGTTGTGGATGGTGTCAACTTAGATTTATCTGGATATATGATAAACCCCAGTGTTTCAAACAGATGTTTGGTAGCTAAAACCGCTGATTTAGCTAATTTTAGGGTTTTCCCCACAATCAAAATATCATCAAGATATGCCATAACAATATGTTTTTGTTTCCTTAGTATTGCCAAGGCTGGTTTCAATATCTTGGTAAATAGTCTTGGGGCTGATGTTAACTCATTAGGCAACGCTTTATACTGCCATAGTTGCCCCATCCAGTTAAATTTTAGGTATCTACGATGATCCTTATGAATGAGTACTGAATAGTATGCATCTTTTAAATCGATGCATGCCATGAAGTATCCTTCGGAAACTAATTGTTTGGCAGTAACAAATGTTTCCATTTTGAAATGTATATAGTTAACAAAAGTATTCAGTTTAGTTAAGTCAATGATGATGCGACATCCACCATCTTTCTTAGTTTTTGTAAATATGTTCGATACAAATTCCAGAGAGTCATGCTCCATTCTCTCTATAACTCCTTTAGCATGTAACCTCACCACTTCTGCATGTCCTTTGAATTTTTCCCCTTATGAGAGTACAAACTCCCTGTCAGGTACATGTTGAACTGGTGGCATACTTTTTTGGATGAAATCAATTTTGTATCCCTGAATACTTTGTAGTATATATTTATCAAATGTAATATTCCTCCATGCTTCCCAAAAACAAGTGTAACCTTCCCCCTGTTAGTACAGGACCTACATCTTTTATGTTCTGGAAGGAACCAGACCCACCTACCTCCATGGTTACCGGTGGCAAGTTCATTTCTTCCGCCTCTGTCTCTTCACTGGTTGAGGCGCCGGAGTGTGGGGTTGGCGCATCTTCCATGAGGGCCGCTCTGGGCCATGGCCTAAAAAAGACCTTTGTGGTTGATGTGCGGCCCTCACGCTTTCACCAGCACCCTGGTGTTGATGCCTGCTGGTGGATGCATAGGGGTGCTGCCGCCTGGGGTATGTGGTTTTGCTCGTTCCTGCAGCTGCCCTCATAAGCCCAACGGCTTTAGACTCTTCGTCCAGTTCTTTTACTTGTTTGGACAAGTCTTTCCCAAACAGCAGTATTTGTTGCTGTGCAGTTGCAGTTTTGCACAACCCTGCGAATTTGGGGTTGAGGGCAGGTTTGATGGCGTTCTTACGCAGGCAGTTTATTTCATACTGTGTATTACACAGTAGGGCCAGTGTGTCCTGCTGGTTATCAGTCATTTCGATCCCATCAACAGAACGAGCGTAGGATGTTATAGCTGAAGTCAGAAGTTTTAATATCTTCTGAAGCTTCACCTCCTGGGCCCTTATGCCCAGCCCAATGTACCCCCAGATTTGGCTGTTGATGGCCGGTACATTTAGCGAGATGCAGTTCTCCGGAGGTATGTATTTTTCCATAGTTTCATTGACTACCTGTTCCTGTAGAGGGTGGAAGGACAGGTAGTCTATACTGGCCGCCAGTTTGATCTGCAATGGTTGTCCCGCATGCGGTGGTACCCCAAACTTGTTGATCACTCCCAGCAGCTCTTCCTGGTCCTGCACCCCCAGCACACTGCTGGTATCTTCAGCCACGAAAACCTCTTCCAGGCCAGCCCAGCCCTGGCCCCCAACGCTCCCCTCTGTCGAGGGAGATGCGATGGACAGTGCCGAATACGGTGCTGTTGTGGGTGTGCGAGCACTCCCATGGCGAGCTTGCTCCATCTCCCGGAGCAAGTCTCGCTGGAGCATCTGCTCCATTAACTGCTCCATGCGGGATAGACGGTCACCTTTGCTGCTCTTGGGCAGCGCGTCCTCCTGACCGGACTCATCCGAGTCTAACGGCCGGACCGACTTCTGCTTCGCCTTGCCTCCAACCCACTGCGTTGGTTCCAGCTGAGCAGCTTGCGGCGTTGGGCTTGGCTGCGCAGTGTTAAAGGCCTGTCTCACGAGTCTGCGGTCATTGGCGGCGAAACGGGAAGAATCTGCCGCCATAGACCGCGCACTTGTGAGAACGCACAATTCCGGGGCCGTGCGGCGGTGTTCCCAACACCGCACGGTGCTAAAATAAAACCTACACTGTTTAAAACTATATTCTTACCGCACAACCTCCACCAGTGATGCACGAGTGCGGCACGGCCGCCCGCACGGGCCGCCGCCAGTGTGGCTCGAGCACCGTGCGTCAAACTTCCACTGCCACAGCCTCCGCCAGTGAGGCACGTGTGCGGCACGGCCGCAGGCACAGCCACCGCTACAGCGCCGCGATCAGGATGGCCGCCACCACAGCCGCCGCTTGTGAGTCACGTGCGGCGGGCCGACGTTATCGCAGTCGGCCCGCCCTTTTTTTAACTTACCGCAAGCACGTGGGACCAGCCGTATTTGAATTACTCGGCCCCCGCGCAGCATCCGTGCGGCGCTCCCGTGGATAGGCTCGGCGCTCTCGCCGTTGCCGTGCGGTCCCCTCTACCGGCGACGCCGCGCTTCACCGCCGATGACCGCAAACAGGTAAGACAGAGCCTTTACTGTCGTTGACTGTGGACCGCAGGGAATGCGATCCCGGTGCCGTCGGTCGTCGCCCCCCCGCCGGAACCTTCCTGGTCCACCTCAGGTGTACGGGACGCGATTTTCTTTGTTTTTCTCCCCTTGTCCATATCTGCTAAAATTCAAGCATAACAAGGGTTCGAAATAACGACCTCAGTATAAGATTTCCTTACCTGCAGGTCCCGTTTTAAATCTTGCCGCGGGAGAGCTCTTCCCCCGCCCGTCGCCTTGCACTGCGTGAGACGCTATGGCGCGCATGCGTGCTGGCGGGGTCTTCACGTAGTCACTCACGTGACTCCGAAGTAAAATAATGCCCATGTGCTTCTAATCCAGTGGTTCTTAACCTTTTTGGCATATGCACACGTATCTGTGAACAAAATACTGTGTGTGGTATGTACCTTTGTTAGTTTCCTAAAGATGGGCTCAACAAATGGACATGTTATTTCTGACTCCTTCATGTTTTAAAGTGGTAGTTAAAGACTGAAATACAACACACACCACTCACCTGATCAGATCTTGTATTTTGACGACCCAATTCCTCACAGGCAATTTTAGCTGCATTCTGTTTAGCTTTCTTCTTTGTTTTGCCCTGGGCTTGGGGAAATATTCTTTCCCCAATCTTTGCATTAGTTCTGAACCTAAAGTAAAGGAAACAGAGCATTGGCTTGAGATTAGCAAAAGAACAGTTGATTCTTCTGCCTGCGTGTTTCCTGATCCAAGAAACACCTCGAGGCTTCTGTGGACTTGCTTGACTTGGCTCATTCATACATGTGCTTTCAAAACGCAGCATTTCAGAGGCTTTTAGATAGGCACGTGGATATGCAGGAAATGGAGGGATATGGATCATGTGCGGCAGATGACATTAATTTATCGCGGCATCTCTTCGGCATAGACATTGTGGGCTTGTTCCAGCGCTGTACTGTTCTATGTTCTATAAATAGAACTAGCAATTCAGAAACTAAAAGGCTGGGCTTTTCCCATGGAAAGTGAGAACTGATACAGGGCAATGACAATAACAATGAATCCTTTCCACCAAAGATTAGTTGTCAATTTCTTCTGGTTTGATAGGTCTACATCTTGCAATGAATTTATTTTTCATTTGAAATTTAGATTGGACAAGTTAATTGATATGTAACCCTAGGTAAGTACGATATGCCTGGAAGGAAGAGCCATTATTAGACCTACAGTTCCACAGCTGTCCAGTACTGAGAATTGTCCTCTGCTGCAGAGTTCCTTCTCTCCAGAGATGCTGCCTGTCCCGCTGAGTTACTCCAGCTTCTTGTGTCTGCCTTCGGTTTAACCAGCATCTGCAGTTCCTTCCTATACACAACACATCGCAAATTGGATATAACAAGAATGAACCTCTCACAATCTCAATGCAAACGTTTGCTTATTCACAAATGAAATAAAAATAACTTTCCTCACTCAGACTCAGAATTCTTCACCCAACAAGTAGGTATGTTACAAAACTTACCTTCAGTCGCACTGTAATTCTGCCACTGGCCGTGTGCGCGATTTTGGCGCCTTTAAGGGGGGGCGGGGTTAAAACGCGGGTTTCTCCTCCCTTGTCCTGGTTAATATTTTGTTGGAGTACAAGCCTTGGCTGACAAATCGTTCCTAGCGGTGTATTTTTTATTTTTATTAAATCGTCAATGTCAGCACTAGAGTAATTTTAAAAGCAGCTCCTGAAGCGTCAACGCCGATAACGGGGACGGATTTCACACACGGGACAGGTAAACGAAAGTGGTTTCTTTAAATGTATAAAAGTGCTTCTCAAGAAGCCCTTAATTCACATTTTTTCATGCGACACGGTGATTTTATTCCCCGAACTAACGGCAGTATTTTTCATGCTAATACGGGGTTAAATTCACCGCAAATCAACGTTCCAAAAGATCGCGTTCCAGAATTCCTCACTCACAAGATGATTTAAATCCCCATTCATTTACAGGTATTAAACATTCAATTCCTTCCATTTGGCGTGTAAATTCATGAAAATTAGATTTAAAAATTATGTTATATTGTGAATTATTGTGTGAATGTTATTTGGACACTTAGGCTATTTAAAAATGTTAATCTATTCTTAAGAAATTGATAGATGTTTAGATCTAGTAATTGAATTTTGTAATTAGCTACAATTAGGTAACTAATTATATGCTTTACTTTCATGTCTTCGAAGTAAGATTGTTTCATATTTGTTTCAGAATGCTTCAATCTATAATAACTGAAAATTTCTTTCAGTTATCATAATTATTAAGAAAGTTATGGGCTTTTAACTGTCCTCGATCACAGCTTTTGTGTTAAGTCAATGAAAAAGCAATAGGGAACTAGATGCTAATTTCTGAGTATGAAAATGGCCATAACTTTTTTAATACTGAAGATATGAAAGTGAATTGTCAAATTAAACTTCTTTTTATGCTTTATCTGATGGGATAAATTGCAGACTTTATTTTTTAAATCTCAAAATTTTGTAACATTGCTACAACAAGACTCTTGGACACTCAGTGGCTGAGGATATTTATGATGAAGGTTAAGTTCCTTTGAAATTAAGGGAATTCAGAATATCGAGGGATGTGGGTCATGCAGAAAAATAGCCATGAGGGAAATGACCTCATTGAATGGTAAAGAAGGCATGAGGGTCCAAATATCTAACTCCTGTTTCAATTTCTCACAGTTATGGGAGAGCACCAAGATCGTAATGGACAATACATCTGGAAAATGTTACAGGAGTTTCCACTAGTGAGAGAATCTAGGACCAGAGAGCACAACCTCAGAATAAAAGGATGTACCTAAAACGGAGGCTCTTGAAGCTGCACAGAGCGGAGAATTTAAGGAAACGATGCAAAAAGAAGGAAAAAGCAAGAACAGACTTCTACAAAGATCCCTTTAAGTTTGTGAAAGGCATTTTCACAAAAGAAAAAGCGGATCCCTGAAAGCATCAAAAAAGGAGGTTGAAGGACACATCAGAACCATCCACACTGATGAGTTAAAAGATGAACCGATTTTTGTCCCCGCTGACATCCCACCAATATCACCCCCACAACATCAATTTGACATCAGCCCTCCCACGCTGAGTGAGATAAAAGAAGTAGTGAGGAAGGCAAGAATGGCCTCTGGACCAGGCCCTAATGGTGTTCCGTATTGTGTCTCATACAAGAATGCCCCAGATATTCTGAAATTCCTCTGGAGGAACATGAGGGTTGCGTGGGTAAAGGAAGTCATCCCCAAAGCCTGGCGAAGAGCGGGGGAGTGCTGATCCCAAAAGAAAAAAATTCTTCCACCATCGAACAGTTTCAGCAAATAAACCTTCTTAACATAGAGGGCAAGATCTTTTTCAGTGTGGTGGCTAAAAGACTTACAAAGTATCTGAAACAAAACCATTTTATTGGCTGGCATAGCAGGCTTCTCGGGATGCCTTGAACATACCAGCATCATATGGCATCAAATCCAGACTGCTAAGAAAGAACGAAAGAATCTGCATGTCTTGTTCCTCGATCTGGCCAAAGCCTATGGATCAGTTCCTCATTCGCTACTGTGGACTACTTTTGAATTCTTTCAGGTGCCTGCAATAATAACAAATTTGGTAAAACACTACTTCCAGGATCTGCAATTTTGTCTCACAACATCAGACTTCACCACAACGTGGCTACCACTGGAAGTAGGCATCATGGCGGGGTGCACCATCTCCCCATTGACCTTCACTATGGCAATGGAGCTCATTATCAGAGCATCAAAATGGGTTGTGGGAGGAAAACGGCTACAGTGTGGTCAGCGATTGCCACCGATACGAGCCTATATGGATGATATAACAACACTAACAACTATCCCCTGCACCAAGAGACTTCTGGAAAATCTTCATCTAAACATCACATGGGCAAGGATGAAGATTAAACGTGCAGAAGCATCTCCATTGTCAAAGGTCAAGTCAAGGATCAAAGATTTCATATTGACGGAATACCTGTTCCAACTGTTTCAGAAATGCCAGTGAAGAATTTGGGCCGATGGTATGATGCAAAGCTCAAGGACACCGAGCAGTTTGAACAACTGAAAAAGGATACCATCATGCACACAGCTCGCATCAACAAGACCTTGCTACCAGGAAAACCCAAGCTGTGGTGCTTCCAATTTGGCATACTACCAAGAATCATGTGGCCTTTAACTATGTATGAAATCCCCATCAACAAAGTGGAAAAGCTGCAAAGAATGATCAGCACACATGTGGAACAGTGGCTTGGACTTCCACGATGCTTAAACATAGAAATACCCACAACAGATGGAATTAGAAGAGATTGGGAACAAGATCTAGGTATAAAAATTTCAAAAGAGAGTTGGGATAATCATTTATTACAGGTGCATAAATGCTCGATCAACGTACGACATACGCTTATCCAATTTAAAACATTACATAGATTATATTATTCAAAAACCAAACTAAATAAAATCTTTCCTAACGTCTCACCAATCTGTGATAAATGTATATGTCAAGAAGCTACCATAGCACATTCTTTTGTTTTTTGTACAAAAATCCAAAAATTCTGGTTTGAAATATTTGATATTTTTTCAAAATTAATCAAAATAAAACTGGTACCAAAACCAGAATGGATTATTTTTGGAATATCGGAAGGTATTCCTGAATTAAACGTGTATCAGAAGAATTTACTCAATTATGGGCTAATAATGGGAAAAAAGCTTATACTTAAATTTTGGAAAAATGCGCCCACACCAACAATAAAAATGTGGACATCAAATATGTTGGAAACATTACATCTGGAAGAGATGAGATTCCTCCTAGTAGGCAAAGTAGACCAATTTCAAAAGACGTGGTCTACGTTTTTGGACCTATTACAAGCATGAGGTGCAATAGTAATTTAGAAAAACAAATAAATAAATAAAAGGTATCTGGACCTGGTAATGGGAGGTAAAACAAAAACAGACTTGGTTGGTAGTTCCTTCTCTATGAAGTATGTTATAAGAGTTATAATAGAGCGATTGTTCCTTCTTTCTTTCTCTTTCTTTTCTAGGGTCTATTTTCTAACTTTACTTCCTTCTCTAACTTCTTTTCTAAGGGGCTTTCTTTTCCCAACACTCTTTTGCACTTCACAACCTTTGCGCACTTTCTTCACTTTTCTTACTTCTTTCTTTTTCTTTCTTAAAGTTTAAAAAAGTGAAGCGGTACAAAAAATGTATTAATATATACGTGTTGTACATTACTGTAATCTACCGTACTTCTATTAAAAAAATTATTAAAAAAAAAAAAAAAAGACTTCCACGATGCTTCAGTGCTGTCAGACTGTACGGGAGTGGCAAATCGGTGGGCGGCGCGACTCTCGTTTGCAGCGGCCTCTGCAGTCCGTCTGTCTTTTTATTATTTTTGTCTCGTTTTTATGTAGTTTTTTTTGTTTTTTTTTGTCGGGGTATGTGTGTGTGGGGGGGGGGGGGTGGGGGGGGGCGGGGTACTTTATAATCTTTCCCCTGCACGGGAGACCCGACCTTTTCTTTGTCGGGTCTCCGTTGTCGTTGGGGCTGGGCAACGTGGAGCGGCCTCCAGCAGGAACGACCTGGGGCTCCAGTTGCGGAGCTGCGGACTACTCGCCGTCGCGGGGCTGGCCGAGTCCGGAGCGGGTGGAGCTGTGGTGGAGCGCTGCTGCGACCCGACCCCCGGAGATTCGGAGGCTACGGCCGTGGGACTGGCGGACGGCAACACCGGAAGCCCGCGGGTCCCCTGGGGGGAGACCGCTTTTCGGGGCTTCCGCAGCGGCGTCTTCTCCTGCCCGAGTTGCGGGGTTGAAGAGCACCTGGAGCGGGGCTTTACATCATCGCCCCGCGCGGCTTGGAATGGCTGCGGGACTTTGCGGGCGCGCGCCGGGGCTCTAACACCAAGTCCCGGTGTGCGACCCTGCATTAACCGGCGTGGCTTTAATGGCCGCGGGATAATCACCATCGCCAGCCGGGGGCTTTGACTTTGACTCTGACATCGGGGGGGGGGGAGTGCAGTGGAGAGATACGTTTTTTTGCCTTCCATCACAGCTCTGTGATGGATGTATGTGTAAATTGTGTTGTGTCTCGGGTCTTCTTCGTTTTGTAATGTATGGCTGCAGAAACGACATTTCGTTTGGACCTCAACGGGGTCCAAATGACAAATTTGTCCAAAAGACAAATAAATTGTATTGTATTGTAATTGTAAATTGGAATTGCCCATTGAAGGACTTGTGGAAGAGTTCAAATGCACTAAAGTAAGGTTGGTCATGACCCTCACTGAATCAGAAGATACTGTTATTCGAACAGCTGGCCCCCGTGTGGCAATGGGGAGGAAGTGGGCCGCATCTGAAGCCGTTCAGAGTGCTAAGTCTGCTCTTCATTTCCGGGATGTGGTTGGCCAAGTCCAACACGGGAGAGCCGGGCTCGGGCTCGTCCCAAAACCTCCTCAATGGCACAAGGCAACATCAGTGCAGAAAAGACGGCTCGTGGTGGAGGAGGTGAGAAAACGGGAGGAGGCAAAGCGACACGCTAAGGCCATCTCAATGGCCAAGCAGGGCCAATGGACTAACTGGGCGAGCCTGGAAAAGAGGAAACTCAGCTGGCGTGACATCTGGCAAATGGAAGGATCTCGGCTACGTTTTGTCATCAGAGCCACTTATGATGTTCTACCATCACCCCAGAACCTGAAGCACTGGTTCGGAGAAGACCCCGCTTGCTCCCTTTGCCAAGCACCTGCATTACTAAGGCACATTTTAACAGGATGCACGATGAACCTCGGCCAAGGGCGTTACACTTGGCGGCATAACCAAGTTCATAGACAGCTGGCATCAATCCATGAACAGAGGCGAATGATCACAAATGCTTCCCCACCAACATCGGCAGGAAATGTCCACTTCACAACATTTGTACCAGCAGGCCAACCTCCAGAGCACCAGATAACATCAATGGATGCAAGCATTCTGCAGCCTGCTCGGGATTGGAAAATGGAAGTGGACTTAGAAAAAAGGCTTGTGTTTCCCCCAGACATTGTGGCTACAACACTCCGGCCAGGCATGGTCCTGTGGTCCACAACAGCCAAGTTGGCATACGTTGTGGAATTGACAGTTCCATGGGAAGATGGTTGAAGAAGCTTATGAGAGGAAAAAGACCAAGTACTCTGAACTGGTAACTGAAGCTTCCCAGAATGGCTGGAAGACCAAGATTTTCCCTGTCGAAGTGGAATGCAGGGGATTTGTTGTTACAACTAAAATAAAACAATTCCTCCACTTTGATGACCTCGAAAAGATCATCCACACATTCATCTCCTCCCACCTAGATTACTGCAACTCCCTTTACACTGGCATCAGCCAATCTTCCCTGTCCCGCCTGCAACTGGTCCAAAACGCCGCAGAGAGACTCCTGATGGGCACACGAAAAAGGGACCACATCACCCCGATCCTAGCCTCTCTCCACTAGCTCCCTGTGCGGTTCCATATACATTTCAAGATCCTCCTCTATGTCTACAAAGCCCTCAATGGGCTTTCCCCCACCTACATTAAAAGTCTTCTCACCCACCACTCCACCTCCAGGTCCCTCAGATCGGCCGACTTGGGGTTGCTGAATATCCCGCGGTCTAGGCATAAGCTCAGAGGCGACCGCGCCTTTGCGGTTGCAGCCCCTAGACTGTGGAACACCATCCCCCTTCCCATCAGAACTGCCCCCTCCATCGACTCCTTTAAGTCAAGACTAAAAACGTATCTATACTCCCAAGCCTTTCTTGACGTCCTCTGAGCGAGGGCTATATGTATATATTATGTATGTAGTTTGTTTGTATAAATTATTCTTATAACAAATGTAAAGCACTTTGGCCAACGAGAGTTGTTTTTTAAATGTGCTATATAAATAAATGTGACTTGACTTGACTTGACTATGACCAGGCTATTAAGGAAAATGGAGGTGAGGGGTCGCTCCTTCCAACAAGCAATCAAATAATTATCAAATTCTGCAGAAAAAATCAGCAATTGGATTTGGATCAAAAGGTGAGACAACAATTGGGCTGCAAGATGAAGACAGGAGGGTATGGAATTGAGGGGGGTGTAACTGGGACGCCAGGTATCACTGTTGAGCCCTCTGGAGATGTGGGCTTATCAATGAAACGTCAATGACCACAATGACGTACCTACCCTACCTTTCATCACTCCAATCCGACTGCAAATAGCAAGAGTGACGACTTATCACAGGGATTGAAACATCAAGTCCTATTAGCTCTATTTAGAATGGAGATGAAGATGAATTTCTTTAGACTGAGGGCGGAGAATCTGTTCAATTCATGGCTGACAAAAATGCTGGAGAAACTCAGCGGGTGAGGCAGCATCTATGGAGCGAAGGAATAAGTGACGTTTTGTGTCGAGACCCTTCTTCAGACTGGAGGGTGGGGGGCAGGAAAAAGAAAGGAAGAGGCAGAGACAGTAGGCCGTGGGAGAGCTGGGAAGAGGAGGGGAAGGAGGAGAAAGCAAGGACTACCTGAAATTGGAGAAGTTAATGTTCATACCGCTGGGGTGTAAACTATCCAAGCGAAATATGACGTGCTGCTCCTCCAATTTGCGGCGGGACTCACTCTGGCCATGGACAAAAAGGTCAGATTCAGAATGGCAGGGGGAGTTGAAATACTGAGCCACTGGGAGATCAGGTTGGTTAGTGCGAACCGAGCGGAGGTGTTGGGCGAAGCGATCGCCAAGCCTACGCTTAGTCTCACCGCTGGAGAGCAGCTGACACCTCGAACAGCGGATGCAATAGATGAGGTTGGAGGAGGTGCAGGTGAACCTCTGCCTCACCTGGAAAGACTGCTTGGGTCCTTGGATGGAGTCGAGGGGGGAAGGTAAAGCGAAAAGTGCAGCATTTCCTGCAGTTGCAAGGGAAAGTACAGGGGAGGGGGTGGGAAGGGACGAATTAACCAGGGAGTTACAGAGGGAACAGTCTCTGTGGAAAGCAGAAAGGGGAGGAGTTGGGAAGATGTGGCCAGTGGTGGGATCCCGTTGGAGGTGGCGAAAATGTTGGAGGATTATATGTTGTATGTGACGGCTGGTAGGGTGGACGGTGAGGACAAGGGGGGACTCTGTCCTTGTTACGAGTGGGGGGATGGGGAGTGAGAGCGGAGCTACGGGATATAGAGCAGACCCTGGTGAGAGCCTCATCGATAGTCGAAGAGGGGAACTCCCATTCCCTAATGAATGAGGACATCTCCGATGTCCCGGTTTGGAACTCCTCATCCTGGGTGCAGATGCGGCATAGTCGGAGGAATTGGGAGTAGAGGATAGAGTCCTTACAGGAAGCAGGGTGGGAAGAAGTCCAGGTAGCCATGGGAGTCAGTGAGTTTGTAGAAGATGTCGGTCAGTAGTCTGTTACCTGCGATGGAGATGGTGCGGTCTAGAAATGGTAGGGAGATGTCGGAAATGGTCCAGGTGAATTTGAGTGCAGGGTGGAAGTTAGTGGTGAAATGCATGAAGTCAGTGAGTTCTGCATGGGTGCAGGAGGTAGCACCAATGCAGTCGTCAATGTAGTGGAGGTAGAGTTCGGGGATAGGGCCACGGTACGCCTCGAACAAGGATTGTTTGACGTACCCTACAAAGAGGCAGGCATAGCTGGGGCCCTTGCGCACTTCTTGGATTTGGAGGAAATGGGAGGAGTCAAAGGAAAAGTTGTTGAGGGTAAGGACCAGCTCCGCTAGGCGGAGGAGAGTATTAGTAGACGGGGATTGGTTGGTTCTGCGGGCGAGGAAGAAACGGAGGGCTTTAAGGCCCTCCTGGTGGGGGATGGGGGTGTAGAGTGACTGGACATCCATGGTGAAGATGAGGGAATGGGGGCCTGGAAAACGGAAGTCATGAAGGAGATGAAGAGCGTGTGAGGTGTCTTGGACATAGGTCGGGAGGGATTTGACCAGGGGGGATAGGATGGAGTCGAGATATGTGGAAAAAAGTTTGGTGGGACAAGAACAAGCAGAAACAATGGGTCTGCCAGGATAGTCAGGTTTGTGGATTTTGAGGAGAAGATAAAATCGGACCGTGCGGGCCTGGGGAATGATGAGGTTTGAGGCTTGGGAGGGCAGGGAGCCGGAAGCGATGAAGCTAGTGATAGTGTTTGAGATAATGGCCTGGTGCTCGTCTGTGGGGTCATGGCCCAAGGATAAGTAGGAGGAGGTGTCTGAGAGTTGGCGCCTGGTAGAGGTCAACGCTCCAGACTACCACGGCACCTCCCTTGTCCGCAGGTTTGATCACCCAGTCGGGGTTGTTGCGGAGTGAGTGGAGGGCTGTACGTTCAGCGGGGAAGAGGTTGGAGTGAGAAAGGGGAGTAGAAAAGTTGAGGCGGTTGATGTCCCGCCAGCAATTTTAAATGAAAAGGTCTAAAGCAGATAGATGGCCATGAGGGAAAGTCCAAGAGGAGGGGGTCTGTTGGAGACGGGAGAAGGGGTCATCACTGAGGGGTGAGGATTCCTTCCCATGGAACAAAGCTTGGATGCAGAGGCGACGGAAGAAGAGCTCCACATCATGGCGGACGCGGAACTCATTGAGGTGAGGATGGAGGGGAACAAAGGTGAG
>JAXLNO010004646.1:0-81309 GCA_038087875.1 Malacoraja senta | reverse complement strand
ATTCACCAATCAAGACATGATATATCCCACAATGACATGCAGCAAAATTATAATACAGTATCTCAACTCTTTTTACACATTGCAATTAATGTAATTTCTATTAGTTCTTTCCACTTCCAAACAAAAATGTGGTTGGATTATTCAGCGTATGATCAACCTGTGTCAATAAATCCCAGACCATGGTCACATTTAAGCTTAACCATGCACACTACAGATTTATGCAAGCATGTTTTCTGTGAAGGACCGCAAATTACCATGACATGGCCATGGCATGGGTCACTATTGCTAATGGTACAGAAACACTCTCGCTTCCCAGATAATTTATCCATAACAAAATAAACAGATTGCAAGGAAATTTACAGTGCGCGCCCCCTAGGTATGTTTACAAACACAGGTCGCTGTAATGGTTACATGATGACCGGCCCATTCACTTACCGAGCGGTGCCGCCGGTACAACACGGTGCCGTCTCCTCCTCCGCCGCCGCCGCCGCTCTGCCCGCAGCCTGAGTCCCCCGGCCGAGTCAGCGACCAGCCCCACTTCCAGCTACGTTTCCTCGGCGCCTGGCGCTTCACTTTCCCTTTCCTCCAGTTTACAGCGGAGGAAGGTGCTCGCCCCCCCCCCCCCCCCCCCCCCCCCCCGCCGGGCTCTCGGGAGAGCCGCCTGGAGACAGAGTGGAGCAACGCAAGCGGGGCCGAGGGAAAGCGGGAGGGGGGGGGGGGGTGGGGTGAGGGGATGAGAGCGGTGAAAGGGATGAGAGGGGTGGTGAGGGAGGAAGGCTGATGTGGGAGGGGGTTGAGTGAGGGGGGTGTGTGGTGGAGTGTGGGTGTGTGTGAGGAACAGGGACAGATGTGGACCCAATGGTGGGGGTGAGGGGAGTGTAGTTGGGGGTGAGACGCAGCTATGGGTCTAGACCCGGCGGTGGTGGGAGGGGTGTATGTGTGAGGCGGGGGTGATGGGTCGTTAGCCTTGGGGAGAGGGCTAACCGCGGGGTGAAGCGCGGTAATCATGTCATGGTGCAATCTCCTGGCTAAGTAAAATGTTCATAATTTGACAACTTTGCAATGCTCCTGCTGCTGGCGGACATAATCCAGCAGCAACACAAGTCGCACAATCTGCTTGAACCTATCTCATCTCCCGGTTGCTAAGCACTTTCATTCTCCTTTCCATTCCCACACTGACCTTTCTGTCTCCTCCATTGTCAGAGTGAGGCTAAACGCAAATTGGAGGAACAGCATCTCATATTTAGCTTTGGCATCTTACAGCCCAGTGGTATGAATGTTGATTTATCTAACTTCAAGTAACCCCGGCATTCCCTCTCTCTCTCTATCCATCCCCCACCCAAGTTGCACCAGCTTTTGGTATTCACCCAACAACTAAAAATGGCCTGTTTCCTTTATCATCGTTACTTTTTTGCATATCTTTATTTCTCTCAATCATAGTCTAAATATCTAATTTCCCTTTTTCCTTGATTAGTTTGAAGAGGGGTCTAATCCCGAAACGTCACCTATCCTTCGGTCCAGAGATGCTGGCTGTCCCATTGAGTTACTCCAGCTTTTTGTGTCTATATTCAACAACACCAGGAATCTGGAGCAAAACAGGAAACAGGCTTTTAGCCCGTATTCTACTATTTTTAAAAAACCCAACAGCAGGGTTTAACCAGGGCTGCCAACTCTCACGCATTGAGCGTGAGACTCACGCATTTGATGAAATTCTCACGCTGATGACACAAGTTCTCACGCTCAAAAACATTTTTACAAAAAATATAAATAAATAAATGAAGTCACACTCGTCCACACCCATCAAAGAGAATAGTTTTCTGTTGGCGGGTTCCCCGTAAAGAACGAGCAATTTAATTGGCATAAGCCCATCGCACACTATTTAAAATGGCAATATAGACAAAATGCTGGAGAAACTCAGCGGGTGAGGCAGCATCTATGTCTCAGTTTGACCCTTCTTAAGACTCAAGCATTTCTCCAGCATTTTTGTCCACAGCTCTTTCGATGCTGCCTCACCCGCATTCACATTCCCTTGTAGATGGTGTGATAAGTGAGACACGGCGGTGGTCCCAGCACTGCCCCCCCCCCCCCCGAGGCACCGCTCACACCTCCCACCCTCACATCCAGCGGCTCTGTGTCCAGCGGCCGCTCTGTCCACACCGCATGGAGTTTTAACCCTCGCCCGGAGCCAGGAGCGGACCGAATGAGTGGGGGCATCGGTGCCGCCTCCAGAGCCGCGGATGAATCTCGGGCTAAGGCTCCGCTCCGATGCCCGACCCCGGGTCACTGATTCTCACCTTCCCCGGACCCCCGGGTACTGTCCCTCACCTCCCCAGCTGGACACAGAGCACCTGGGCCGGCCCACATTCCCGCGGAGGGGGGGAGAGAGGGAAATGCTCCCCGGACATCGCCAAGTCTCCGCTCACTCTGGATGTTGTCGCCGCTTCACTGACACATACTCTCACACACAACCTAACACATACTGACACAAACCCTTACACGCACACTGGCACACACAAGGTTTAAAGGGATATGGGCCAAATGCGGATAAATGGGACTAGTTTAGATGGGGCATCTTGATCTGCATGGACAAGTTGGGATGAAGGGCCTGTTTCCATGCTGTAAGACCCCATGCTGTAAGACCCCTCTTCAAACACACTGTAGAAAGGGCGCAATTACTCTGGAGAGGATCCAGGGGCAATTTATGAACATATTGGCAGGGCTGGAATTTTTTTTTCACTTTGAAGAAAGATTTGATAACTGGGATTGCATTCTTTGCAGCAACAGATGTGAACAAAAAACGTAGTTGAGGTGAATAATATTATGAGAATAGGACCTGTTTCACGACACAGAGAGTAGGAAGGAACTGCAGATGGTGGTTTAAACTGAAGATAGACACTAAAAGCTGGAATAACTCAGCAGGACAGGCAGCATCTCTGGAGAGAAAGAATAGGTAATGTTTCAGGTGGAGACCTTCAGACTGAAGAGGTTGAAAACCAGCCATAAAACACAATGACTGGAGAAGTGTGTAAGCCAACTAAGTTCTCCAAGTTTGCGGATGACACTAAGCTGGGGGGCAGTGTTAGCTGTGAGGAGGATGCTAGGAGACTGCAAGGTGACTTGGATAGGCTGGGTGAGTGGGCAAATGTTTGGCAGATGCAGTATAATGTGGATAAATGTGAGGTTATCCACTTTGGTGGCAAAACAGGAAGGCAGACTATTATCTAAATGGTGGCCGATTAGGAAATGGGGAGATGCAGCGAGACCTGGGTGTCATGGTACACCAGTCATTGAAAGTAGGCATGCAGGTGCAGCAGGCAGTGAAGAAAGCGAATGGTATGTTGGCCTTCATAGCAAGAGGATTTGAGTATAGGAGCAGGGAGGTTCTACTGCAGTTGTACAGGGTCTTGGTGAGACCACATCTGGAGTATTGCATACAGTTTTGGTCTCCAAATCTGAGGAAGGACATTATAGCCATAGAGGGAGTGCAGAGAAGGTTCACCAGACTGATTCCTGGGATGTCAGGACTTTCATATGAAGAAAGACTGGATAGACTTGGCTTATACTCGCTAGAATTTAGGAGATTGAGAGGGGATCTTATAGAAACGTACAAAATTCTTATGGGGTTGGACAGGCTAGATGCAGGAAGATTGTTCCCGATGTTGGGGAAGTCCAGGACAAGGGGTCACAGCTTAAGGATAAGGGGGAAATCCTTTAAGACCGAGATGAGGAAAAACTTTTTCACACAGAGAGTGGTGAATCTCTGGAACTCTCTGCCACAGAGGGTAGTTGAGGCCAGTTCATTGGCTATATTTAAGAGGGAGTTAGATGTGGCCCTTGTGGCTAGAGGGATCAGGGGGTATGGAGAGAAGGCAGGTACGGGATACTGAGTTGGATGATCAGCCATGATCATATTGAATGGCGGTGCAGGCTCAAAGGGCCGAATGGCCTACTCCTGCACCTATTTTCTATGTATCTATGTATCTATGATCCTGACTACGGGTGCTGTCTGTACAATATTTGTACATTCTCCTTATGACCACATGGGTTTTCCCTGGATATTCTGGTTTCTCCCACATCCGAAAGAATTGCAGGTTTGTAGGTTAATTGGCTTCTGTAAATTGTCCCTGGCATGTAGGATACAACTGGTGTATGGTAGATTGCTGGTCGGTGTGGAGTTGGTGGACCGAAGCGCCTGTTTTCATATATATGTTTTACATATATATCTTAATTTATTTGAACCATATACGGTTGAATATGTGGCATTATTTTTGTCTTGTGTCTATAGTCTAAGGGTAAGGTTGATTGATTTATTTGTGCAGAACAGTGATGGAAGTCTGACTCCTCTTGCCTTGTTTCTATGTTTTTGTTTCTCTATATATATGCATAACAGTATGAATTATAATCCGATTTCCATACATGAATATACGAAGGTCATTCATGGTGCTGCACCTGTTGATCAGAGCCTGGCTCTATTGTGGAATGTAATTAGGAATGTAATTTAGCCTAACCTTATTCATACTAATCCAATTTGAAGCATAAATGTTGCATTCAAATGTAAGTTAAAAGACTTGCTACAGTATGCACCGGATTGTACAATTTTCAAGCTGAAAAATGTTAACAGCCCCCTACGGGTGGGAGGGGGGACACCCGCTCCCCCCCCCCTCTTCCCCCCCCTCTTTTCTCCCCCCCCTCTTTTCTCTCCTCCCCCCCCCTCTTTTCTCCCCCCCCCCCTCTTCCCCCCCCCCCCTCTTTCCCCCCCCCCCCCCCTCTTTCCCCCCCCCCCCCCCTCTTTCCCCCCCCCCCCTCTTTCCCCCCCCCTCTTCCCCCCCCCCCCCCCCCCCCCCCCCTCTTCCCCCCCCCCCTCTTCCCCCCCCCCCCCCTCTTTCCCCCCCCCCCCCCCTCTTCCCCCCCCCCCCCTCTTCCCCCCCCCCCCCTCTTTCCCCCCCCCCCCTCTTTCCCCCCCCCCCCCTCTTTCCCCCCCCCCCCTCTTTCCCCCCCCCCCCTCTTCCCCCCCCCCCCCCTCTTTCCCCCCCCCCCCCTCTTTCCCCCCCCCCCCTCTTTCCCCCCCCCCCCCCCCTCTTTCCCCCCTCCCCCCTCTTTCCCCCCCCCCCCCTCTTTCCCCCCCCCCCCCCCTCTTTCCCCCCCCCCCCCTCTTTCCCCCCCCCCCCCTCTTTCCCCCCCCCCCCCCCCCCTCTTTCCCCCCCCCCCCCCCTCTTTCCCCCCCCCCCCCCCTCTTTCCCCCCCCCCCCTCTTTTCCCCCCCCCCCTCTTTTCCCCCCCCCCTCTTTTCCCCCCCCCTCTTTTCCCCCCCCCCTCTTTCCCCCCCCCCCTCTTTCCCCCCCCCCTCTTTCCCCCCCCCCCCTCTTTCCCCCCCCCCTCTTTCCCCCCCCCCCTCTTTCCCCCCCCCCCCTCTTTCCCCCCCCCCCCTCTTCCCCCCCCCTCTTTCCCCCCCCCTCCTCTTTCCCCCCCCCTCCTCTTTTCCCCGCCCTCCCCCCTCCCCCCACTCCTCCCCCTCCCCCACCTCCCCCACCTCCCCCCCATCGTTCGCTACGCTCCCTCGCAATTTCTAACTCTCAACCCTCATCCAATGTTGGCAGCCCTGGTTTAACTCTGCAATTTAGACTCGACGGCGTGTTTAAATCCCTGATATTTAGACTAAAGTCTAAGTTGTCTTTCGACTAATTGTCAACGCTTTGACTGACCTTAGACTAGAGTCTAACTTGCCGCAAAATTTAGGCTCAGCAGGGGCAGGTTTAAGGAAGGTTCAAGCTCGCCACGGAGAGAAAAAATGGCCATCGAGCTGGAA
Source organism: Malacoraja senta (assembly GCA_038087875.1). NCBI lineage: Eukaryota > Metazoa > Chordata > Chondrichthyes > Rajiformes > Rajidae > Malacoraja > Malacoraja senta. The sequence goes on along the minus strand of JAXLNO010004646.1, from coordinate 75,504 downwards.
GCACTGCGGTGAGCAGAACGATTTGATGAGATCAAAAGGATTGCCCTACAAGCTGGGAGACTGGAGAATCATGTCACTGACAACGCTAATCCTTTTTTTAAGCACGACGGTGACGCCTTCTTGAAAAGGTATCGTTTCACAAAAGAAACAGCAACATTCATCATCAATGAGCTGACTCCAGTACTTTCTAGGCGAAAGTCAGACTGGATTTCTGATCTGTAAGAAATCGTGGGGGATCAGACCCACGATAAGCATTCACATGGGTGATGGGTTGGGAGACGGTGGCCTCCACCCGTTTGCCTCACGCTCTTCTTGTGCGAAGACCACTCTACCATCGCTTGCAACTTCATTCTCTTCCATTGCTCACGAAAGTCACGAAGATCTGTGCGGCTGCCAAACCGCGACTGGAATTGCGAATAAATTGCATCCCGTGCCTTGTTCTTTTCAATTGTTGCCTGGAAATTGCACTTTTTTTCTCGATAATTGTAATTTTATCGGCTAGTAACGTCAGGGGAAAATTCTTTCTCGCTGGTGTCCCAGTTTCCTTTCCGCCGTTTCTTTTTGTCAGCCATGTTGAAGTTATCGTCTGATTGTGCTTCAGCTATTGCATTGCACATGTGCAGTACAAGCAGACATCGTCACCATGGCAACTAAAACGTGGTCTAACTTTAGACTCAGCTAAAACCAAAGTCTAACGTTAGACTCGCCTTAGACTTTAGTCTAACTAAACCTCGCTACCAGAATACCTAATTTTTCTTAAACCAAGCGTCGGGTTTAGTTAGACGGAGCGGCAGGTTTAAGGTGAGTTTAAGGATAGTCTAACTTTGCAATTAGTAGAATACGGGCCTAAATGTTGGAGGAACATGTCCGGTCAGGCAGCACCTGTGAATGGAATGATATGAGTCATTTGTCAATTCAGCCATTTCCTAGTAAAGGCCAAGATGTCGGTGTGATCAGCTGCAGTACATTTGCGGATAGCACAGAACTCATCCTCAAGTTAACACACCCTCTGGAGGGAATTGTGGAGGGTGAGTGGGACTGCAGCATTAAAATGCAGAGTCCAGAGGATTGTTGCTAGGAGCAGTAAAGCTGCCTTATGTTCATTAAAAGACAGACTGAAAGGGACAAGGCAAGCTTCCTGTGGCTTGTTTAATTTGTATCAACCAAGTATAGCAACTTTATGCTATCCAATGGGAAGGCAAACATTCCTTTTCATAAGATTAATGCTGCAATTTGAACTATACTTGGCCTCCACAGCCTCCTGTGGCAAATAATTCCACAGATTCACCACCCTCTGACTAAAGAAATTTCTCCTCATCTCCTTCCTAAAGGAACAGTGTTTAATTCTGAGGCTATGACCTCTAGTCCTAGACCCTCCCACTAGTGGAAACATCCTCTCCACATCCACTCTATCCAAGCCTTGCATTATTTGGCAAGTTTCAATGAGGTTCCCCCCTCATCCCTCTAAACTCCAGCGAGTACAGGACCAGTGCCATCAAACGCTCATCATATGTTACCCACTCATTCCTGGGATCATTCTTGTGAACCTCCTCTGGACCCTCTCCAGAGCCAGCACATTCATCCTCAGAGATGGGGCCCAAATTTGCTCACAGTACACCAAATGCGGACTGACCAGCGCCCTATAGAGCCTCAGCATTACATCCCTGTTTTGTAACTTCTGAAGGCGCCAGTGTATAATATTCCTGAACCATCAGGTCAGTAAAGTTAGAGTGACTGACACCGGAAATTCAGCCTTAATGCGCGAGTTGCTCAGTGAAAGGTTTCAGCCCGAAACGTTGCCTAGTTCCTTCGCTCCATAGATGCTGCTGCACCCGCTGAGTTTCTCCAGCACTTTTGTCTACCTTCGATTTTTAAGCATCTGCAGTTCCTTCTTGAACAAACAGTGAAGAAACCTGCTGAGTCACCCAGGTATGTGCACGAAAAGTGGTTCTCTTGGTATGCATTATTAAACAAGGCACAAGGCCATGATCAAACAAGGCCATTGAGTCATTTTGTATTTATATTTCTTTACTGTTGTCCTGCCGTTTGCATAGCTGCCTTAATCAGTGAAGTCAGCCCCCTGAGGTTGAGAATCAGGGCAGTGTGCATCCTGGAGATGCATTCATGGACTGACCATAAATCTGAAAATCAGAAAAAAGTCTCTGGCTTTGTGACTCTTTGCCTGAACGTAAAGGATTATGGACTTAGTTTTAGTTTAGACACAGCATGGAAACAGGCCCTTCAGCTCACCAAGACCATACGACCATCGATCACACTAGTTCTATGTTATCCCACGTTCTTCCCCACTCTCGTACACTTTAGGGGCAATTTTCTTTTTTTTTCAGGATTATTTTGCTTTACACCAACAAAGCCAGAGTTAGGCTGCTCCTGTAGTTCCATGAGAAATTATGTACATCACATTGAACGGTGGATTTAAAAAAAATATTTTATGTTATTAGAAGTAAGTACAGTCATATGGCACCAAAGTGCCTAATATATATTTGCATAATACATTTTATGTACATCTTCTTATTTTATTAAAATTATAATAAAGAAGAATAAGAAAAATAAATTAGATAATAAAGAATAGAAAAACGTGAGATATATAGTGTGTGAAAAAGAAAAAAAGAGAAAGAAAGAAGAAAGTTGAAGAAAAGAGAATAGGAAAAAGTTAGTAAAAAATACAAATAAAAAGAAATAAGGAGATCATTATTTATATCTTGACCATCCCCCACCCAGTCCTGAAACAGTTAGCTTCCACAGTTGTGTTGCACCATATGATTCCAAAAAGACGACAAATGGAGACCAACTCGTTAAGAATTGGTCTGATTTTTCTCTTAGGAGGAATCACATTTGTTCAAGATGTGCGGTGTCCAACATGCTTGCGATCCACATTTTAAGCGTTGGTAATGGTATATTTTTCAAAAATTTAAGTATTCGTTTTTTTGCTATTATTAAACCATAATTAAAAAATAAATGTTGTGATAAGTTCAATTTATTCCCCATTACTCCAAATATAATCATTTCAGTATTAGGTTCCATTCTTATCTTAAATAATTTTGTAAATATATCAAAAATATCACTCCAAAATCTATAACGTTTTATGCAGGAAACAAAAGAGTGTGTTATAGTTGCGTTTTGGGATAGACATTTATCACAAATGGGGAATTTGTTCAATCTTGTTTTTGAATAAAATAATCTATGTAAAATTTTAAATTGAATTAGATTATGTCTTACATTAATCGGACATTTGTGTATATATATCAAATACTTTTCCCATGTAACCTTCGTAATTTTTATCATTAATTCCCGTTCCCACTCTTCTCTAAGTACCTCTGTCGATGGTAAATCTATATTTAAAATACTATTATATAAATATGATATTAATTTTTGTGAGTCAGCTTTAATATTTATTGCTTCTTCCAATAAGTCAGAAGTTACTTTTTGATATCCTTGTATGTATTTCTTCATGAAATCGCAAATCAGAAGATATTTAAAATATTGGTTATTTTTCAAGTTAAATTTAAATTGTAATTGTTGTAATGATAATAGATTTCCCATTTCATACATATCCCCGATCCTTTTAATTCCTAAACTTTCCCATTGGTTATATGTTTTATCAATAAGAGATGGTTTAAATCAAGGGTTATTATCTATAGGCGTTAACAATGATAAATTTCTTAATTTTACTTCGGTGTCACGTGAGTGACTACGTGAAGAGCCCGTCCAGCACGCATGCGCGACATTAGCGTTCACGCAGTGCAACAGCGACGACCGGGAGTACAGGCGCTCCCGCTACAAGTCGGTGGAAAATAAACAGCGGACCATCAGGTAAGTCTTACTCTGAGGTCGTAATCAGCAAGCTGTGCTCTGCTCTGTATTCCAGGGGAACTGGAAAAATGAGTAGCACGGCAAAGGAGAAAACCGCCCCCCGTTCGACTCCAACAGAACGGGAATGTTCCATCAGGGGGGGCGAGAGGCGGCACCTGGACCGCTATGCTGCGGTCCACCCTCATCGAGACCGAGCCGAGCCCAGTCCCACTAGCGCAGCCTGACCAACAGCAGCAGGCTGGAGGCAAATCAAGGCACAAAACATACCGGCCGGTTATGTCTCACTCCGATGAGGAGGACTCTCCGCCTTAGAGCGGCAGAGCTAGCTGCCTGAGCCGCATGGAAAGGCTCATGGAGCAAATGCCCCAGCGAGACTTGCTTCGGGAGCTGGAGCAGTCTCGCCAAGGGAACTCAGGCACTCCCACATCAGTGCTCTACAATGCACTGGCCATTGCTTTCCCCTCAGCCGAGGGCAGCGTTGGCGACCAGGGCTGGGCAGGTCAGGAACAGGGGTCATTGGCTGAAGATGTCGGGAGTACGCTTGGGGTACAGGATCAGGAAGAGCTGCTGGGTGTGGAGATTCGCTACGTGGTTACACCACGAGCAGGGCGGCCGTTGCAGCCAAAACTGGCGGCCAGCATTAACCACCTGTCCCTCAAACCCCTACAAGACAGGTACTTAATGAGGCACTAGAGCTGGAAAACTGCAGTTCGCTCAATGTACCGGCTGTTAACAGCCAAATCTGGGGGGGGTATGTGGGACAGAGTATCCAGAACCAGGAGCTAAAATCCTCAAGCTCCTGACGACAGGGATAACAGCCTATGCTCGTTCCGTGGATGGGGTGGATATGACCACAAACCAGCAAGACACTCTGGCTCTGCTGTGCAACACCCAATATGAGATTAACAACCTCCGCAAGGAGAGAATAAGACCTGCCCTCAATCCCAGGTTTACAGGATTGTGTAAAACACCGGCCTCAGAGCCGTAGATCCTGTTATTTGGAAGGACAAGTGAAAGACCTGGAGGAAGAGTCCAAAGCATTTGGCCTCATGAGGGCAGGCCCCGGAACGAGCAGACCCACACAAAAACCAGACGGCAGTACCCCACCGCGTCCACCAGTCGAGGTCAAATTTATGGAACTGGTGAAAGCTCGGGGTCCGCATACTATCCCCGAAAACCTTTTTAGGCCAGGGCCCAGAGCGGACCCCATGGAAAATGCGCCACCCCCAATCAGCAGTACATCCAGCAGTACAACGACAGATGAACAAACGGAAGAAAGGAACACTACCATAACTATGGAGGTAGGTGGGTCTGGTTCCTACCAGCATGTAAAAGTGGGGGAACTGTACTAACAGGGGGGAGATTACACCTGTTCATTGAGGCATGGAGGTTTCTCACGAATTATAATTATATACTTAACAGTATTCGGGGATACAAAATAGAGTTCAAGAAAACATGCCACCAGTTCAGCACGTACCCCAAAGGGTCTTTACCCTCTCAGTCAAAGATAAACTAGAGGCTCAAGCAGAACTGGTGAGGTTACTTAAAAAGGGTGTCATTGAGAAATCCAAACATGAACCTTTGGAATTTGTCTCAAATATATTTACCAAAAGCAAAAAGATGGTGGATGTCGCATCATCATTGACTTAACCTCACTAAATACCTTTGTTAAGTATGTACATTTCAAAATGAAAACATTTGTAACTGCCAAACATCTGATTTCCAAAGGATACTTTATGGCAAGCATTCATTTAAAAGATGCCTACTATTCAGTACCCATTCACAAGGGTCATCGCAGATACCTGAAATTTACCTGGATGGGGCAACTATGGCAGTATGGCAGTTGCCTAATGGGTTGACATCAGCCCTAGACTATTTACCAAGATATTAAAACCAGCCTTGGCAACATTAAGGAAACAAAGGCATATTGTCATGGCATATCTTGATGATATCCTAATAGTAGGCAAAACCATGGAGTTGGCTAAATCAGCTGTATTAGCTACCAAACAATTGTTTGCAACCCTGGGTTTTGTCATATATCCAGATAAATCTAAGTTGACGCCATCCACAACTATGGACTATCTGGGATTCACAATTAACTCAGTCCACATGTCTGTAACGTTGCCAAAAAGTAAAGCAGCAGAATTGGCACAGACGTGCAACAATTTAATGGTAAGCAATCGACCAACCATCCGACAAGTGGCAAGAGTAATTGGCAAAATGGTAGCAGCATTTCCAGCTACACAATTTGGACCCAGCACTATCAGCACCTACAAAGGGCAAAAGTACAGGCGTTGAAACGACATGCAGGTCACTTTGACCGAACCATGAAACTACCCATTGAAGCAATATCAGAGTTACAATGGTGGATAGAACACATTTGGCATAGTTCCAGCCCTATCATCATCAATAACCCAACGTTAACTATACAAACAGATGCCAGTGCTCAAGGCTGGGGAGCAACTAATACCATATCCAACACAGGTGGTAGATGGACTAACCTAGAATCATCTTTACTACAAACACTGGGCATAAATTATTTGGAAATGTTGGGTGCGTTTTATGGTTTAAAAGCATGTTCTAGGAATATGCACCATTTGCATGTTCGTTTACAAATTGATAATATCACGGTGGTGGCCAATATTAACCATATGGGCGGAATAAAATCGATATCATGTGACAATTTGGTCAACACCATCTGGTAATGGTGGGTCAATAGACATATTTGGCTATCAGCAACTTACCTACCAGGTAAGCTAAATACAGTGCCAGGTCACGCAAATTCAATGATAAACACCGAATGGATGTTAAATCCTAGAGCTTTTGCTAAAATTACAAAGCAATATGGCACACCAGTTATCGATCTCTTTGCATCCAGACTAAATCACCACGTACCAATGTATGTCCCTTGGGAACCACACCCTGAGGCAGCAGCGATACATGCATTCGCGCTGAACTGGGGGACCTATTTCTTCTATGCTTTTCCCCCCTTCTGCCTTAACGTGTAGGGTACTACGCAAAATACAGGTGGACTCTGCTTCAGGTATTTTGATAGTACCAACTGGCCTAGAACAGCCATGGTTCCCAGTGGTCCTTGACAAGGTCATCGAAACTCCTATGACCTTTCCCAGTAGCCCAGACCTATTGACGCACCCTGTATCAGGCATAAGTCATCCATGCCATGACAAAATTAACCTACTGGGTTGCAGATTATCAAACCACCACTGCTGGGACTGGGATTGTCTGACAGGACCATCAACATGATGACACCGTATGTCCACCAGGAAACAATACCTATCCTGCATCAGGAAGTGGGAAAGATACTGCTCGACTACTGGGACAACGTACTCATCTGCAACCATAACCAATGTACTGGAGTTCCTGGGGGGCCTTCACCATAATGAAGGATTGAGCTACAGCACCATCAATACTGCCAGACGTGCGCTGGCAACCTACTTAAAACAGGTGCCAGGACAACAGGCCATAGGGTCTCACCCGCTGGTGATCAAACTCATGAGGAGTATAGTCAACTCCAACCCTCTTAGACCTAGGTATACCCAAATCTGGGATGTCAGTGTGGTCCTGACATACCTAAGGGGATGGTCCCCAGCCAGGTCTCTCACCCTGGAAAAGCTAACCCTGAAAACGGTCATGCTGATGCCACTAGTCTCAGCACAAAGAGTCCAGTCCCTCCACTTACTGCGACTGGACAACATGGTTATAACACCAGACCGGGTCTCATTCACCATTCAGGAGCTGCTAAAGCAGAGCAGGCCAGGAACTTGAGTCCTAGTTATGGATTTCCGGGCATACCCACCTGACCTACGGTTGTGTGTCATGACTCACTTATTCACTTACATCAACACAACAAGAGATTCTCAAGGGAGAAAAAAAAAAAGAAGAAAAAAAAAGCCTTATGGGTCAACCACAAGAAACCTCATGGTTGGGTGTCGAGCCAAACCATCTCAAGATGGCTCAAGCAGGTACTGGGAGCTGCTGGAGTGGATACTGATGTATATACATCTCACTCCACCAGGGCAGCATCCACATCGGCGGCTAAAAGAATGAACATGGAGAAAACGTTCCAAACGTTCTACAACAAGCCGCTAGCAGAACCTGTGTTATTTGCAGAAAGAGATTTAGAATCTGCAAAAATATATAATTTAAGCCCGGGGGAGCATTTTGTCTTTTGTTATTGTTTAATAGATACATAGATACATAGAAAATAGGTGCAGGAGTAGACCATTCGGCCCTTCGAGCCTGCACCGCCATTCAATATGATCATGGCTGATCATCCAACTCAGTATCCCGTACCTGCCTTCTCTCCATACCCCCTGATCCCTTTAGCCACAAGGGCCACATCTAACTCCCTCTTAAATATAGCCAATGAACTGGCCTCAACTACCCTCTGTGGCAGAGAGTTCCAGAGATTCACCACTCTCTGTGTGAAAAAGTTTTTCCTCATCTCGGTCTTAAAGGATTTCCCCCTTATCCTTAAGCTGTGACCCCTTGTCCTGGACTTCCCCAACATCGGGAACAATCTTCCTGCATCTAGCCTGTCCAACCCCATAAGAATTTTGTACGTTTCTATAAGATCCCCTCTCAATCTCCTAAATTCTAGCGAGTATAAGCCAAGTCTATCCAGTCTTTCTTCATATGAAAGTCCTGACATCCCAGGAATCAGTCTGGTGAACCTTCTCTGCACTCCCTCTATGGCTATAATGTCCTTCCTCAGATTTGGAGACCAAAACTGCACGCAATACTCCAGGTGTGGTCTCACCAAGACCCTGTACAACTGCAGTAGAACCTCCCTGCTCCTATACTCAAATCCTCTTGCTATGAAGGCCAACATACCATTCGCTTTCTTCACTGCCTGCTGCACCTGCATGCCTACTTTCAATGACTGGTGTACCATGACACCCAGGTCTCGCTGCACCTCCCCATTTCCTAATCGGCCACCATTTAGATAATAGTCTGCCTTCCCGTTTTTGCCACCAAAGTGGATAACCTCACATTTATCCACATTATACTGCATCTGCCAAACATTTGCCCACTCACCCAGCCTATCCAAGTCACCTTGCAGTCTCCTAGCATCCTCCTCACAGCTAACACTGCCCCCCAGCTTAGTGTCATCCGCAAACTTGGAGATGTTGCTTTCAATTCCCTCGTCCAGATCATTAATATAAATTGTAAATAGCTGGGGTCCCAGCACTGAGCCTTGCGGTACCCCACTAGTCACTGCCTGCCATTGTGAAAAGGACCCGTTTATTCCTACTCTTTGCTTCCTGTTTGCCAGCCAGTTCTCTATCCACATCAATACTGAACCCCCAATACCATGTGATTTAAGTTTGTATCCTAATCTCTTATGTGGTACCTTGTCGAAAGCCTTCTGAAAGTCCAGATACAACACATCCACTGGTTCTCCCCTATCCACTCTACTAGTTACATCCTCGAAAAATTCTATAAGATTCGTCAGACACGATTTACCTTTCGTAAATCCATGCTGACTTTGTCCAATGATTTCACCACTTTCCAAATGTGCTGCTATCCCATCTTTAATAACTGACTCTAGCAGTTTCCCCACTACCGATGTTAGACTAACTGGTCTGTAATTCCCCGTTTTCTCTCTCCCTCCCTTCTTAAAAAGTGGGGTTACATTTGCTACCCTCCAATCCTCAGGAACTACTCCAGAATCTAAAGAATTTTGAAAAATTATCACTAATGCATCCACTATTTCTGGAGCTACTTCCTTAAGTACTCTGGGATGCAGCCTATCTGGCCCTGGTGATTTATCGGCCTTTAATCCATTCAATTTACCCAACACCACTTCCCGACTAACCTGGATTTCACTCAGTTCCTCCATCTCCTTTGACCCGTGGCCCCCTGCTATTTCCGGCAGATTATTTATGTCTTCCTTAGTGAAGACGGAACCAAAGTAGTTATTCAATTGGTCCGCCATATCCTTGTTCCCCATGATCAATTCTAATAGATACCATTATTGTTTACAAACAGATTATGGTTGATTACGATAACATACTTCCTCCCTTGAATGACCGGCAGCGAGTGAAGTATCAACTGTTACACGGTTTGAAATCACAGAGCTTTAAAATCTTCACGTAGTCACTCACGTGACTCCGAAGTAAAATAGTAAGATTAAACGAGAACTTACCAGTTTGAAGTTTGATCTGTATTTTATGAGGAGTTACGATGAGGGAGTACGTGCCCTCCGCACCCACCCTCAATTATAGATCAACTGGTATCTTAGTTCTCCTTATCTTTACTATGTTTATTTCAATTATTGTGTTTCCTGTGATTCCACACCGCTGCTTTGAAGAATGTCGCGCATGCGTGCCTGACGGGCTCTTCACGTAATCCCTCATCGTAACCCCTCATAAAATACAGATCAAACTTCAAACTGGTAAGTTCTCGTTTAATCTTACTATTTTACTTCGGAGTCACATGAGTGACTACGTGAAGAGCCCGTCCAGCACGCATGCGCGACATTAGCGTTCACGCAGTGCAACAGCGACGACCGGGAGTACAGGCGCTCCCGCTACAAGTTTAAACAGCGGACCATCAGGTAAGTCCTACTCTGAGGTCGTAATCAGCAAGCTGTGCTCTGCTCCGTATTCCAGGGAAACTTGGAAAAATGAGTAAAGCACGGCAAAGGAAGAAAACCGCCCCCCGTTCGAATCCAACAGAACGGGAGTGTCCCATCAGTGGGGGGGGGGCGAGAGGCGGCACCTGGACCGCATATGCTGCGGTCCACCCTCATCGAGACCGAGTCGAGCCCAGTACCGCTAGCGTAGCCGGATGAACAGCAGCGGGCTGGAGGCAAATCAAGGCAAAAAACATACCGGCCGGTTATGTCTCACTCCGATGAGGAGGACTCTCCGCCTTAGAGTGGCAGAGCTAGCTGCCTGAGCCGCATGGAAAGGCTCATGGAGCAAATGCTCCAGCGAGACTTGCTTCGGGAGCTGGAGCAGTCTCGCCAAGGGAACTCAGGCACTCCCACATCAGTGCTCTACAATGCACTGGCCATCGCTTTCCCCTCAGCCGAGGGCAGCGTTGTCGACCAGGGCTGGGCTGGTCAGCAACAGGGGTCATTGGCTGAAGATGTCGGGAGTACGCTTGGGGTACAGGATCAGGAAGAGCTGCTGGGTGTGGAGATTCGCTACGTGGTTACACCACGAGCAGGGCGGCCGTTGCAGCCAAATCTGGCGGCCAGCATTACCCACCTGTCCCTCAAACCCCTACAAAATCAGGGGGGGTATGTTGGACAGAGGATCCGGAGCCAGGAGCTAAAATTACAACGCATCCTCAAGCTCCTGATAACAGGGATAACATCCTATGCTCGTTCCGTGGATGGGGTGGATATGACCACAAACCAGCAAGACACTCTGGCTCTGCTGTGCAACACCCAATATGAGATAAACAACCTCCGCAAGGAGAGAATAAGACCCGCCCTCAATCCCAGGTTTGCAGGACTGTGTAAAACACCGGCCTCAGAGCCGCAGATCCTGTTATTTGGAAGGACAAGTGAAAGACCTGGAGGAAGAGTCCAAAGCATTTGGCCTCATGAGGGCAGGCCCCGGAACGAGCAGACCCACACAAAAAAAGCAGACGGCAGTACCCCACCGTGTCCACCAGTCGAGGTCAAATTTATGGAACTGGTGAAAGCTCGGGGTCCGCATACTATCCCCGAAAGCCTTTTTAGGCCAGGGCCCAGAGCGGACCCCATGGAAAATGCGCCACCCCCAATCAGCAGTACATCCAGCAGTACAACGACGGATGAACAAACGGAAGAAAGGAACACTACCATAACTATGGAGGTAGGTGGGTCTGGTTCCTACCAGCATGTAAAAGTGGGGGAACTGTACTAACAGGGGGGAGATTACACCTGTTCATTGAAGCATGGAGGTGTCTCACGAATGATAGTTATATACTTAACAGTATTCGGGGATACAAAATAGAGTTCATTCAAGAAAACATGCCACCAGTTCAGCACGTACCCCAAAGGGTCTTTACCCTCTCAGTCAAAGTGAAACTAGAGGCTCAAGCAGAACTGGTGAGGTTACTTACAAAGTGTGTAATTGAGAAATCCAAACATGAACCTTTGGAATTTGTCTCAAATATATTTACCAAAAGCAAAAAAGATGGTGCATGTCGCATCATCATTGACTTAACCTCACTAAATACCTTTGTTAAGTATGTACATTTCAAAATGGAAACATTTGTAACTGTCAAACAACTGATTTCCAAAGGATACTTTATGGCAAGCATTGATTTAAAAGATGCCTACTATTCAGTACCCATTCATAAGGGCCATAGCAGATACCTGAAATTTACCTGGATGGGGCAACAATGGCAGTATAAAGCGTTGCCTAATGGGTTAACATCAGCCCTAGACTATTTACCAAGATATTAAAACCAGCCTTGGCAACATTAAGGAAACAAAGACATATTGTCATGGCATATCTTGATGATATCCTAATAGTAGGCAAAACCATGGAGTTGGCTAAATCAGCTAAATCAATTGTTTGAAACCCTGGGATTTGTCATACATCCAGATAAATCTAAGTTGACGCCATCCACAACTATTGACTATCTGGGATTCACAATTAACTCAGTCCACATGTCTGTAACGTTGCCAAAAGGTAAAGCAGCAGAATTGGCACAGACGTGCAACAATTTAATGGTAAGCAATCGACCAACCATCCGACAAGTGGCAAGAGTAATTGGCAAAATGGTAGCAGCATTTCCAGCTACACAATTTGGACCCCTGCACTATCAGCACCTACAAAGGGCAAAAGTACAGGCGTTGAAACAACATGCAGGTCACTTTGACCGAACCATGAAACTACCCATTGAAGCAATATCAGAGTTACAATGGTGGATAGTTCCAGCCCTATCATCATCAATAACCCAACGTTAACTATACAAACAGATGCCAGTGCTCAAGGCTGGGGAGCAACTAATACCATATCCAGCACAGGTGGTAGATGGACTAACCTAGATCATCTTTACTACAAACACTGGGCATAAATTATTTGGAAATGTTGGGTGCGTTTTATGGTTTAAAAGCATATTCTAGGAATATGCACCATTTGCATGTTCGTTTACAAATTGATAATATCACGGTGGTGGCCTATATTAACCATATGGGCAGAATAAAATCGATATCTTGTGACAATTTGGTCAACACAATCTGGTAATGGTGGGTCGATAGACATATTTGGCTATCAGCAACTTACCTACCAGGTAAGCTAAATACAGTGCCAGGTCACGCAAATTCAATGATAAACACCAAATGTATGTTAAATCCTAGAGCTTTTGCTAAAATTACAAAGCAATATGGCACACCAGATATCGATCTCTTTGCATCCAGACTAAATCACCACGTACCAATGTATGTCCCTTGGGAACCACACCCTGAGGCAGCAGCGGTAGATGCATTCGCGCTGAACTGGGGGACCTATTTCTTCTATGCTTTTCCCCCCTTTTGCCTTAATCTGTAGGGTACTACGCAAAATACAGATGGACTCTGCTTCAGGTATTTTTATAGTACCAACTGGGCCTACACAGCCATGGTTCCCAGTGGTCCTCGACATGGTCATCGAAACTCCTATGACCTTTCCCAGTAGCCCAAACCTATTGACGCACCCTGTATCAGGCATAAGTCATCCATGCCATGACAAAATGAACCTACTGGGTTGCAGATTATCAAAAGACCACTGCTGGGACTGGGATTGTCTGACAGGACCATCAACATGATGACACCGTATGTCCACCAGGAAACAATACCTATCGAGCATCAGGAAGTGGGAAAGATACTGCTCGACTACTGGGACAACAAACTCATCTGCAACCATAACCAATGTACTGGAGTTCCTGGGGGGCCTTCACCATAATGAAGGATTGAGCTACAGCGCCATCAATACTGCCAGACGTGCGCTGTCAGCCTACTTAAAACAGGTGCCAGGACAACAGGCCATAGGGTCTCACCCGCTGGTGATCAAACTCATGAGGAGTATAGTCAACTCCAACCCTCTTAGACCTAGGTATACCCAAATCTGGGATGTCAGTGTGGTCCTGACATACCTAAGGGGATGGTCCCCAGCCAGGTCTCTCACCCTGGAAAAGCTAACCCTGAAAACATGCATGCTGATGCCACTAGTCTCAGCACAAAGAGTCCAGTCCCTCCACTTACTGCGACTGGACAACATGGTTATAACACCAGACCGGGTCTCATTCACCATTCAGGAGCTGCTAAAGCAGAGCAGGCCAGGAACTTGAGTCTTAGTTATGGATTTCCGGGCATACCCACCTGACCTATGGTTGTGTGACATGACTCACTTATTCCCTTACATCAACACAACAAGAGATTCTCGAGGGAGAAAAAAAAAAAAAATTAAAAAAGCCTTATGGGTCAGCCACAAAAAACCTCATGGTTGGGTGTCGAGCCAAACCATCTCAAGATGGCTCAAGCAGGTACTGGGAGCTGCTGGAGTAGATACTGATGTACATACATCTCACTCCACCAGGGCAGCATCCACATCGGCGGCTAAAAGAATGAACATGGAGAAAACGTTCCAAACGTTCTACAACAAGCCGCTAGCAGAACCTGTGTTATTTGCAGAAAGAGTTTTAGAATCTGCAAAAATATATAATTTAAGCCCGGGGGAGCATTTTGTCTTTTGTTATTGTTTAATAGATACCATTATTGTTTACAAACAGATTATGGTTGATTACGATAACATACTTCCTCCCTTGAATGACTTCGGCAGCGAGTGAAGTATCAACTGTTACATGGTTTGAAATCACAGAGCTTTAAAATCTTCACGTAGTCACTCACGTGACTCCGAAGTAAAATAGTAAGATTAAACGAGAACTTACCAGTTTGAAGTTTGATCTGTATTTTATGAGGAGTTACGATGAGGGATTACGTGCCCTCCACTCCCACCCTCAATTATAGATCAACTGGTATCTTAGTTCTCCTTTTCTTTACTATGTTTATTTCAATTATTGTGTTTCCTGTGATTCCACACTACTGCTTTGAAGAATGTCGCGCATGCGTGCTGGACGGGCTCTTCACGTAATCCCTCATTGTAACTCCTCATAAGATACAGATCAAACTTCAAACTGGTAAATTCTCGTTTAATCTTACTATTTTAAGGATAATTTTATTTGTTTCCAAATTCTTATTGTATCGTGTATAATTGGGTTCTTATATATTGTGTTGTTCAGTTTTTTCAGAGGGAAGAGGATCGTTCCTATATTACAAGGGGAACAATCCTCTTTCTCCATTCTTATCCATTCTGTCTGTTGGGTAGAACTGTCCAACCAATAAATTATATTCTTAATATGCACTGCCCAATAATAATACAAAAAATTCGGGAGTGAGAATCCCCCGACATCTTTTGGTTTACATAAATGTTTTTTTTTAATTCTATGTGATCTATAATCCCAAATAAAATTGGTAATATTAGAGTCTAATTTTTTTAAGAAGTATTTTGGTATATATAATGGTATAGATTGAAATAGGTATAATAATTGTGGTAGAAAGATCATTTTTATAGCATTTATTCTACCTATTAATGATAAAGAAAGTGTTTTCCAAAGTTTAATCAACATATTGAGTTTATAAAGGTATAAAATTAGCATTGAATAATGCTTTATATTTTCTCGTAATTTGAATACCCAAATATTTAAATTTTTGTTGCAATTTTAAAGGGGAACTTCAGTAAGTGTGCGGGTTCTTGAGGTTTTAACGTCATAATTTCACTTTTGTTCCAGTTTATTCTATATCCAGAAAAGGACCCGAATTCCTCTATTAAATTTAATAAATTTGGTATGCTCGTTTGTGACTTTGTAATATATAAAAGTATATCATCTGCATATAATGAAATTTTATTATTTGAGTCCCAAGTGTTGTAGCCATGAATATTCGGATGAATTCTTATACTTTCAGCCAAAGGCTCTATCATAAGGGCAAATAGCAGGGGTGATAACGCACATCCCTGCCTATTGCCCCTCGATAATTGAAATTTTTGAGATAACATATTATTAGGTAATATTCTTGCCATCGGTTTATCATATAATAGTTTTACCCATGTAATAAAATTCTCTCCCATATTAAATTTTTGAATTACTTTATATAAATATTGCCACTCTACCTGATCAAATGCTTTCTCTGCGTCCAAAGAAATAATTGATATATCTTCTTCCTCCCTTTTATGCGAGTACATTATGTTAAACAGGCGTCTCAAATTATTAAATGAGTGTCTTTTAGGTATAAACCCCGTTTGATCAGGATTTATCAGTTTACTAATATATTTGCTTAATCTTCTTAAAATTTTAGTCTTTGCTAAAATTTTCTGGTCTGTATTTAAAAGTGATATAGCTCTATATGAGCCCGGATCGTCTAAATCTTTATCTTTTTTTGGAATAAGCGTAATAGTTGATTCTGCTAATGTTTCAGGTAGTTTATTTTCTTTAAAAGCATGAGTATATAAATTGAATAAATAAGGAGTTATCTCATGAAATTTTTTATAAATTTCATTACTAAAACCATCTGGTCCCGGTGTTTTACCATTTTTCAGCGATTTTATTGTTTCACCTATTTCTTCAATTGTAATTTGGTCTCAACCCGAAACATCACCTATTCCTTTTCTCCAGAGATTCTGCCTGACACACTGAGTTACTCCAGCATTTTGTGTCTATCTATGGGTTCACTGAGAGTTAAGTTCCACAAAGAGATATATTCCCTGGACTAGTTTGAGTGGTTGAAAGATTGTAATAAAGCCTAAATAATTAAAATATTAGATTTCACATTTTTTGTTGCTTTTTGTACTGCTCGCCCTTTGGAAAAAATGTAAAAATGGTCAAAGAGACATTTAAAACAGTAGGGTTGTTTACACCTGAAGCTGCATTGAAGCCAGACCTGCTCAGTTCCCAAATGGACCAGGCTCAGACACTTCGCTGCACATCAGTCTGCCTGCCCTTAGACACGTTCCCCTTGGCTGCCAAATGGCAGCAAATTGGGAAGCATGGCAGCAATATGCCGATACCCCTTGGAAAGATCCGTGATAAGCAGGTTGAGAGTCACTGTGATCATGATGGGGAGAGCAGGCCAGGCATGAGTTCCAATATGAAGATCTTTCTGCAGGATGTCCCACATCACAGTGACGAGGCTTTGGAAAACCTGAGTCTGTCAGTACATCATTCATCGGAGAGGCCCAGGTGGGACATGGTGTCTCTGATAACTGTGGGAGGAGGTTCCCTGGATGGGCAGGTCAATGCCTTCTCCACAGAGGTCCCTAAAAGGCCACACACACACACCTCTAGTACTGAACGTTACCCACTGAGTGAGCACCTCTCAGGGTGAATGCTGGGGAGAGGTCGGCTATAGCTGTCCCCATGGACTGTGGAAGTGGTCTGAGCAATATACATTGAGTTCTGAACTGTCCGGTTAAGTCTCCCGATGTCAACAAGGGAATAGCAATGAATGGAATGCAGTAGCATGATTTGCTCCTGGTTCTAGAGGAGGTTGTATCCAAAAGCTCCATTCATGGGTGGAAGTAGGTGTGGTACCTAATATCATTGGATGCACACAAGACTCTGTAAATGACTATTTCCATTTTGCACAAAGGTTCCTGCCCAATTTCCCCAAATTGATGTTATTTTACCTGCAATTAGAACATAATGCTGCACAGGAACACGCAGCCAACCTGATTCTTGCTCTAACCTGGGAACAAGTCTCTCAGTGATTTATTCCTCCAGGGAATCACCCTCTGATTACAACATGAAACATTTTATGGGTTTACTAGACTAAGTGGGACCCGTTGGATAACAGCTTCAAACGGGAGGGCTGGTCCCCCAACGCAATATTCCACCTCTCCACCAATTCCAATATTGGTGGCCAGTGGGGGAGGGGGGGGGGGAATTTCCGGAGCGCTAATATGGGTGTTGAGGGCTGAAGGGACTGTTTTCCAGAGGGCTAGTATGGACATTGTGAGCCGAATAGATTCTTGGGCTGGCGGCTCAGTGACTCTAGCCTTTTGTGCTGGCAGCTCACTCACAGCTGGTGGGCTGGCAGTTCACTCATGGCTATTCCTTGAAATGCCACTTCAAGTGCAGTGTCCTGCCACTTCAAGCAGGGTGCAAGGCCACCAAATGCAAGTGCAGCGTCCTGCCATTTCAAGCAGGGTGCAAGGCCACCAAATCCAAGTGCAGTGTCCTGCCACTTCAAGCAGGGTGCAAGGCCACCAAATCCAAGTGCAGCGTCCTGCCACTTCAAGCAGGGTGCAAGGCCACCAAATGCAAGTGCAGTGTCCTGCCACTTCAAGCAGGGTGCAAGGCCACCAAATCCAAGTGCAGCGACCTGCCACTTAAAGCCGGGTGCAAGGGCACCAAATCCAAGTGCAGCGTCCTGCAACTTCAAGCGGGGTGCAAGGCCATCAAATCCAAGTGCAGCATCCTGTCACATCAAGCAGGGTGCAAGGCCACCAAATGCAAGTCTTGCCACTTCAAGCAGAGTGCAAGGCCACCAAACTCAAGTGCAGTGTCCTACCACTTCAACCAGGATGCAAGGCCACAAAAGACAGAAGGGGTGTGGCCTTCATGGCGTGATTGAAAGGAGAGAGAATCTCAACATTTTTAAACACTTATATCTCTTATTTTTCATCGATGGGAAAAATCCTCGGCACCTGATGAGTGGAAGGGGACTCTGAGTAAGATGGTCAAAAATCACAGCCGTATGTGGTAGCTTATTTTCTAAAATTAATATACAGCGCAAACAGGAAGTGGTAGATTAGACTTTTAATTATATAGAAGGCAACACCACATTTCAATAAGGCAACACCACGTTTCAATAAGGCAACACCACGTTTCAATAAGGCAACACCACTTTAGCATTTCCAACCCAAAGGCAGCTTTAGCATTTTCAACCCAAAGGCAGCTTCAGCATTTTCAACCAAAAGGCAGCATTAGCATTTTTCAACCCAAAGGCAGCTTTAGCATCTTCAACCCAATGGCATCTTTAGCATTTTCAACCCAAAGGCAGCATTAGCATTTTCAACGCAAAGGCAGCTTTAGCATTTTCACCCCATAGGCAGTGTTACATATGCTACATATTCATTGTAGCAGTCCCAACCTCCTGCACTACTTTGTATCAGGCACTCACCACACATACACACTGTGATTAGGTATGTAAGCACTTTCAGTATTACTACGCCACAAAGAAAAGGAGCTGAATAAAGGAGTACAATAAGGCAACTGAAACAACCTGAATTGTGTCGTTTATTATCAGGATATCAAACACGAAGACACAACATGGTGGCAGCGGTGACTTTCGAGTAAAAAAAAAAACCGCGCTATTGTGAATCGCTATTGGGAATTAGGAACAGCGGCTGCAGAGAAATTGATTTTTTTGTGCACCCGCCTAACAACACAAGATGGCGGCCTCCACAGCAGCAATGAGCCTCCACCCTACGATGAACTGGGACGCCGATGATGTGGTGGAGGCGTTCAAGAAATTCAAACAAAAGAGCCAGCTGGCATTCAAAAGCTTCCTGAAAGGAACTGCAGATGAAGAGAAGGTCAGTTATATTTTACTATGGCTCGGGGAGAAGGGTCTAGACATTTTTAACAGTTGGAGCTTAACAGAGCCCGACTGCAATAATCCGGGAATAGTCCTTGAAAGGTTTGCGAACCATATGGAGCCCAAATCAAACCACAGAATCCATCGGTATGAGTTCCAAGGGCTAAGACAAGACCCACAAGAAACAACCGACACTTTCCTGTCGAGACTAAGGAACGTGGCCAAGAAATGCAGATTT
Organism: Malacoraja senta; assembly: GCA_038087875.1. Classification (NCBI taxonomy): domain Eukaryota; kingdom Metazoa; phylum Chordata; class Chondrichthyes; order Rajiformes; family Rajidae; genus Malacoraja; species Malacoraja senta. The sequence goes on along the minus strand of JAXLNO010004646.1, from coordinate 55,834 downwards.
GGTGATGAAGATGACAGAATTGTCGACCAGCTAATATGGGGGTGCGCCCACCAAGAGGTCCAAAAGACCCTAATAGGGAAAGACACCCTCAACCTAAAAGACGCCGTAGATGCTGCCAGAGCTTTCGAAGCCACAAGGAAACAAATGTCCTCCCTCTGCCTTCAAGTTGGCTCATCTCAGAGCAGCACCAGAGTAAATATAGACGCTCTCTCAAAACGTGACCCTGGCTCCACCTTAAAGGCTCCAAAGCAGACATTTTCTAGGCATGCAAACAAACAAGCAAGCCAAAGAAGCTGCTGGAACTGCGGTACAGAGCATGCATTTGATGATCGCAGGGAGTGCCCAGCATACGGGACTACCTGCAAATCCTGTGGGAGGCCTAACCACTGGAAGAAAATGTGTAGGTCAACAAAATCATACAGCACCAAGCCAAAGCAGCAATGGTCAAAGAACGATAGAAATACGAGAAGGAAACAAATACACGCACACGTCCAACAGGAAGAGGAGATAACCTCAGATACCTCTGAGGAAGAATTCCTTTCCGTTGGGACCATTGACGTCCACGAAATGGGAAACAACAAACCACATAGCAACAGAGATGAAGCATATACTATAATACAACTACAGAAAAAAGTGGGAAAGAAAAGAACAACGATTAATCTAAGGCTCAAAATTGATACTGGAGCCCAGAGCAATATCTTACCAGTCAATCTTTACGGAAAGATATTCCCTGAACACATGACAAAAGATGGCAGCGTCAGGAAAGGAATCCTTGGAAGTAGCGATGTAGTCCTAGCTGCATACGGAGGTTGCATAATCCCACAGCTAGGCAAAACAATCATAGCAGGAACATACAAAGGGAAAGAAGTGAAATGCCCCTTCTACATCACTAAATCGAAAGGACCTGCTATTCTCGGCCTGAACACGTGCCAAAGACTGAAGATTGTGTCAATCAACCATGAAATCAAGACAAACTCCTGCAGAATTGACAGAAACATACCCATCAAAAACCGGCCGCCCATCAGGAACAAAGAAGAATTGATGGACATGTACCCAGAGTGTTTTGACGATACGGTTGGTTGTTTTGAGGAATACGAATACCATATCACAGTAGACCCCAGTGTGAAACCAGTGATCCACCCACCCCGCCGTGTTCCCCTTGAACTGAAAGAGAGGCTAAGGGAACAACTAAACGAAATGGAAAAAAAAGGGCATCATCACAGCAATAACTAAACCAACTGATTGGGTAAATTCAATGGTTATCAAAGAAAAGCCAAACGGAAAACTAAGGATATGCCTTGATCCCAGGGATCTGAACAATGCATTGAAGCGCGACCATTATCCAACTCCAACCCTTGAAGAGATCACACCAGCACTGGCCGGTTCCAAGGTGTTCAGCAAGCTGGATGCTAGCAATGGATATTGGAACATCAAAATAGACCGAAAGTCATCAATGCTCACCACTTTCAACACGCCATTTGGCAGATTCAGATTCAACAGGCTCCCATTCGGGCTGAAGGTGAGTCAAGATGTCTTCCAGCGGAAAATAGATGAAACATACAAAGGCTGTAAAGGGGCAATCGGGATAGCAGATGATATCCAAGTATACGGCAGAGATGAAAACACGCATGATTACAACCTCCATGAGGCTATGGAAAAAACTCGAAGAGCCGGCATAAAGCTCAATGCAGACAAATGCATAATCAAAGAAAGGGAGTGCAAATTCTTTGGGCTGATTTACTCTGCAGAAGGAGTGAAACCGGACCCTACAAAAGTGGATGCTATCAACCACATGGAGGAACCCAAAGACAAGAAACAGCTAAGAAGTTTCCTAGGGCTCATACAATACATGGGAGCCTTCATACCTAAGCTTGCTAATCACACAGCAAATCTCCGTGAATTGATGAAAGACGACGCTGAATTTGATTGGTGTGCGTCACATAGCCAAGATTTTGGGAAAATAAAACAACTCATCAGCAAAGAAACGATCCTGCAGTACTATGACAGACAGAAACCTGTAACACTCCAAGTTGATGCCTCCATGAGAGGAGTTGGAGCAGTACTGATACAAAATGGCCGACCTATTGCGTATGCATCCAAAGCACTCACTCCTACAGAATCAAGGTACGCAAACATAGAGAGAGAACTCTTAGCAGTAGTCTATGGCTGCGAGAAATTTCACACTTACCTATATGGAAGGTATTTCGACATTGAAACAGACCACCGCCCTCTAGAACAAATCGAAAAAAAAAACCTCACCAAAGCACCAGCCAGACTACAGAGACTATTACTGAGGCTACAGCACTACGACTACAACATCAGATACAAGCCAGGAAAAGACCTGCTGCTAGCTGACGCCCTATCCAGACTATCAACACATGACAAACAAGAGATGGAAGGGTTGAGCATAAAGATCCACCACATTGTGAATGTGACAAGCGTGAAGCTGGAACAGATCAAAGAGGAAACAGCCAGAGATGAAGAACTCCAGCTCCTCACCCAAATGGTAATACAGGGGTGGCCAGAAAAGAGACAACAAGTTCAGCCTCTCCTCCGCGAATACTGGACCATCCGTGATGATATTTCGGTAGAGAATGGAGTCCTGATGGCCGGATCACGAATCATCATACCCAAGTCCATGAAAAAAGAAATCCTCGAAAAGATCCACCAGGGACACTTAGGAATGGAAAAGTGCAGACTCCGTGCTAAATCCGCTGTGTACTGGATAGGCATGTACAAGGACATAGAAAAGCTGGTATCTACATGCCACATATGCCAAAAATACAGGAATTCACAACAGAAGGAGGAAATGACACCCAGTGATATCCCAAGCCGGCCATGGCAAACCATCGGAGCAGACCTGTTCACAGAGAACCAGCAATGGTATTTGATTATGGCCTGCTACTACTCCAAATTCCCATTTGTGAGAAACGTAAAGGACTTGAAAGCTAAAACAATTGTGTCAATTGTTAGAGGGTTGTTTGCAGAGCAAGGAATACCTGAGCAGATCGTATGTGACAATGGAACCCAATTCACATCTCGGGAATTCAGAGAGCTAGCCACCGAATACGGGTTCAAAATCACAACATCTTCACCACATTACCCAAAGGGCCATGGGTTTATTGAAAGGCAAGTACAGACAGCCAAGAAAATACTAATAAAATGCCGAGAGGCAAAGGAGGATCCAAACCTGGCACTTTTATCCTTACGGGCAACTCCACTAAAGGCTGACATGAAGTCTCCTGCAGAAATGCTAAATGGCAGGAAATACAAAACCACCCTGCCAAGCAAAATCCAACCCCCTATCGACCAAGAAGAAACAAGGGCAAAATTGGCAGCTGCCCAGGAGGAGGGGCTGAAACAATACAACAAAAATGCACAGTACTTGCCTGAACTATTTCAAGGCCAAAACGTACATGCTCAGGATCCAACAACAAAGAAATGGACCCCAGCACAAATCACTAGCAGGGCTGGAACCCCAAAATCATATATCATAGAGACAGAACCGGGCAGGCAGTTGAGACGAAACAGAATTCACATCCGCCCGACACCTGAAATGTCAACACCTGCAACTCCAAAGACAACACCAGCAACTCCTAGGACACCACCCACAGCAGCAGCAACACCTGCCATTGATGACAACACATTCTCACAAACTGCTACCAGTGAGTCATATAGTCAACCAGCACCAACCAATGGCCAGGAAACAACTCAACAAGTTACCAATACATCGAGTGCAACACTGCAGGCAACAACCAGATCTACTAGATCCAGGAGCAACATCTTACCCCCAGCGCGTTATCGCTAGCACTGGAAGGGACAAGTCACGCCAAGACATGACTCTTGACTGGCTACGCACTACCTGAAAGAAAACAAGCTGCCATTATATATTTTGTTTTGTAGTATAGTAGAAAGCAGAATGCCATGAATGTGGGCAGAATAATCCCACGGTATCTGCTACAGGATTGCCACCCTCGCTCTGGCAATCCTCTAGTGTCACTAATTTTTGTTCCTTTCTTTTGAGAAGGGGGGATGTTACATATGCTACATATTCATTGTAGCAGTCCCAACCTCCTGCACTACTTTGTATCAGGCACACTCACCACACACACACACACTGTGATTAGGTATGTAAGCACTTTCAATATTACTACGCCACACAAAGAAAAGGAGCTGAATAAAGGAGTACAATAAGGCAACTGAAACAACCTGAATTGTGTCGTTTATTATCAGGATATCAAACACGAAGACACAACAGGCAGCTTTAGCATTTTGAAAGCAAAGGCAACTTTAGCATTTTCAAAGCAAAGGCAGCTTTAGCATTTTTAAACCAAAGGCAACTTTTGCATTTTCAAACCAAAGGCAACTTTAGAATTTTCAAACCAAAACACACTTTTGCATTTTCAAACCAAAGGCAACTTTTGCAATTTCAAACCAAAACACACTTTTGCATTTCCAAACTACATTTTCAAACCACATTAAGGGCCCTCACAGGTCAGTAAAACTGTTTAGTAGACATGCATTCAGTGTTATTCACAGCGCAGACAGAGAGTCACGACCTCTCCCTCCCCCATCTTGCAGAGAACTAAGGCACCTCCAGACTTCCAGGTTTTATAGTCCCTCCCCCTCCCACCAGAAGGGGCGTGGCCCTCATGCCGTGATTGACAGGAGAGAGAATCTCAACATTTAAAAAACATTAATAAGTCTTTTATATTTCATCGATGGGAAAAATCCTCTTGGCCTGCGCAGCGGACGGGAACTCTGAGTAAGATGGCCAAAAATTACAGCCGTAAGTGGTAGCGTTATTTCTAAAATCAATATGCAGTGCAACAGGAATTGATCAAGATCAGAGTTTTAATTATTTAGATTTTGTTCTGAATGTTACTTAATAATCTAAGAGAATGTTTGATTGCATTCTGTTACCTACCACCTACAGACTTGTAGCTTTAATAATAAAGTGCAGATTGGCCTTATTATCGTTCATACAAAATTACTATTGGCAGCAGCGGCTCCCTTGAGTTATGAATGTACTGACTTATGGAAATCCAATTTCACGCAAATTCTCTCACCCATTTTTCAAATTGGTAATAATAATAGTAAAATGTTTCAATAGACAATAGACAATAGGTAAAGGAGTAGGCCATTCGGCCCTTCGAACCAGCACCGCCATTCAATATGATCATGGCTGATCATCCACAATCAGTACCCCGTTCCTGCCTTCTCCCATGTTCCCTGACTCCGCTATCATTAAGAGCTCTATCCAGCTCTCTCTTGAAAGTATCCGGAGAATTGGCCTCCACCGCCCTCTGAGGCAGATAATTCCACAGACTCACAACTGTGTGAAAAAGTGTTTGCTCGTCTCTGTTCTAAATGCCTTACTCCTTATTCTTAAACTATGGCGCCTAGTTCTGGACTCCACCAACATCGGAAACATGTTTCCTGCCTTTAGTGTATCCAAACCCTTAATAATCTTATATGTTTCAATAAGATACCCTCTCATCCTTCTAAATTCCAGAGTGTACAAGCCCAGCCGCTCCTTTCTCTCAGCATATAACAGTCCCACCATGCCGGAAATTAACCTTGTAAACCTACGCTGCACTCCCACAATAGCAAGAATGTCCTTCCTCAAATTATTGGACCAAACCTGCACACAATACTCCAGGTGTGGTCTCACTAGGGCCCTGTACAATTGCAGAAGGATCTCTTTGCTCCTATACTCAACTCCTCTTGTAATGAAGGCCAACATGCCATTCGCTTTCTTCACTGCCTGCTGTACCTGCATGCTTACTTTCATTGACTGATCAACAAGGACCCCCAGATCCCATTGTACTTCCCCTTTTCCCAACTTGACACCATTTAGATAACAATCTGCCTTCCTGTTTTTGCTACCAAAGTGGATAACATCACATTTATCCACGTTAAACTGCACCTGCCATGCATCTGCCCACTCATCAACCTGTCCAAGTCACCCTGCATTGTCATAGCATCCTCCTCACAGTTCACACTGCGTCGCAGCTTTGTGTCATTTGCAAATTTGCTAATGTTTTTTTGAATCCCTTCATCCCTTCATCGACCGTCCTCGTGGCCTACCATCGGGGTCTGGAGCGGCGTTTCCTAACGGGACCGACCAGAACCACGGCTTCGGTGGTGGCACAGCGCTGGAGCGCTATCGCGGAGTGGGCGATGCCTTGCCCGGGTCACTGCGCTGGAGCTCTGGTGAGCTGAGACCGCCGATGAAACATCGCGGAGCTGCGGGTCTGTGGAGCGGCCAGCCACGGGCGGTAGCGCTGACTTTAACATCGGGAGCCTGGGATCACTCGCTGAGATCGCCTGTGGTGGAGCTCCTTTTAGCGTGGCCTGTTGGCTTAGGAAGCCGCGGTCTCCGGTAAGGAAGCGGCCGTTCCAGGCATACCAAGCCACTGTGAGGGTTCTCCCAACACCGGAGCATCATCACCCGGCGAGAAGGGCCTTAAACATCGGGCCGCTATAGGTGGACAAGGGATGGGGACTGGACTTTGTGCGTTCCCTCACAGTGAGAACCATTGTGGGGGGATGTTTTTATGTTTTATGTTAAATTTCTTTATAATGTTATGTTATTCTTATTAATGTGCTGCAATGGCAACTTGTATTTCACTACACCAATTGGTGTATGTGACAATAAATGAACCTTATGACAGGGTTCGAAATTAACGGTTGCCCGGGTGCCAATGACCACCCAAAGTGCCGCCGGGCAATCTAAACGCCGAGTCATTTTGCCCGGCTTGACACTGCAGATACTGGTTTATACCGAAGAAGTAACTCAGCGGGTCAGGCAGCATCTCTGGAGAAAAGGAACGTGACGTTTCGTGTCGGCGGCGGCAACAGCTGTAGTGTGGGGCAAATATACTAGATGCAGGGTGACGAAGGGTCCGAGCGAATTATGGGTACCGCACAGCAGCAGCGGTGGCCGCGACAGCGGCTCCATCTCCTCCCGCACCCCGCCCGCCCTGATAACGGCCGCTGCTTGCAAACACGCTAACGGCGATAACCGCTTTCAAAACAAAACCTCTCGCACGCCGAGGCCGGGAGGAGGGAGGGAGGGAGGGGGAGGCCTCCTTCTGCCATCTGAAGCAGCTGCACCAAAGATCCTATAGCTATAGGACCTTTGAGCTGCACCGCTCAGCCCCGAACCTTGCTGTTGGCTGGCGGAGGAGGGGAGGCGGTGGGGAGGAAATCCCAATTGCCTCCCCCTTTGGCGGCGGCACTTGGACAGGGACGGCCAAGGCAGCGGGGCGATGTTGTCTGAGGAGCGCTGACCTTCCTTACTCCCCACCTCCTCTGCCCCTTCCCCTCTCTCTCTCTTTCTCTCTCTCTCTCTCTCTCTCTCTCTCTCTCTCTTCTACGCCCCCCTCCACCCCCCCTTATCCTGAGACCCCTCTTCTCCATCCCGCACTGATCCCCATTCCCGCCTCCATTCAGTCCTCACTGACATCCCCTGAGCTCCCCTCCCAATCTACCCACCCCCCTATCTATTCAACCTGCGCTAATCACCCTATCCACCTCGCATTGATTCTCCTGCCACCCCCCCCCCCTATTCATTCTACCCTGGTCCCCCAATTCAACCTGTACTTACCCCCCTTCCCATCCATCCTGCACTTCTCCTCCGTTCATCCTGCACTGCACCCCCCATTCATCCCGTACTGCCCCACCCTCCATTTACCCTGCACCGATCCCCCCCATCCATCCTGTAGTGATCCCCCATTCATCTTTTACTGAACCCCTCATTCATCCTGTACTGATCCACTCATTCATCCTGTACTGATCCCACATTCATCCTGTACTGATCCCCTCATTCATCCTGTACTTATACCCCATTCATCATTTACTGATCCCCCATTCATCCTGTACTGAGCCACCCATTCATCCTGCACTGATCCCCTCATTCATCCTGCAGTGAACTCCCATTCATCCTGCACAGATCCCCCCATTCATCCTGCGCTGATCCCCTCCCCATTCATCCTGTACTGATCACCCCCCCCCACTCAAGAAGAATGGGGGGAACAGTCTGAAGAAGGGTCTCGACCCGAAACGTTGCCTATTTCCTTCGCTCCGTAGATGCTGCCTCGCCCACTGAGTTTCTCCAGCATTTTTGTCTACCCCCATCCATCCTGTACTAATCCCCACATTCATCCTGTAATGATCCCCCCCATTCATCCTGTAATGATCCCCCCCATTCATCCTGTACTGATCCCCTCATTCATCCTGTAGTGATCCCCCATTCATCCTGCACAGACCCTCCGATCCACACTGTACTGACCCCCCACATTCATCCTGTACTGATCCCCCCCATTCACCTGCGCTGATCCCCCCACCCCATCCATCCTGTACTGATCCCCCCCATTCAAGAAGAATGGGGGGAACAGTCTGAAGAAGGGTCTCGACCCGAAACATTGCCTATTTCCTTCGCTCCATAGATGCTGCCTCACCCACTGAGCTTCTCCAGCAATTTTGTATACCCCCATTCATCCTGTACTGAACCCCCCATTCATCCCATACTGATCCCACCTATTCAACACCACTGACATCCCCCATGCTCTCCCGTCACAATTTTACATACTCCAACCAACACGTAGTAATTCACCTGCCTCAATCCATCCATTCTGCACCGATTGCCTTTTCAACCCCCCCACCCCGCCATCTATCCACCCTGCACTGATTCACAGACCCCCCCCCCGGTCCCTGACACTATTGTGCTGGAAATGTCTTCAGAGTGAACATTGACTATGTTTGATAACAGAATGCAATCAAATGTGTTTTAATTCCCAATGTTATTATTTGTTTTAGTCCATAAAGATGGATTAATTAAATTGTGAACATGTGAAACATTAAAACCGCAGTGTTCGATTGTCGCTGCTACCGTTGACATGTTATTAAAGAATTCATTTTAACGGCAAATCAATGCTCTTAATATGGAGTATCAGTACTGTAGTTATTTAATGAGCAACATTCACAACTATACTGAAGAAGGGTTTCGGCCCGAAACGTTACCTATTTCCTTCGCTCCATAGATGCTGCTGCACCTGCTGAGTTTCTCCAGGATTTTTGTGTACCTTCACAACTATGCGTTGGATTTATCCAGGTTTTACTTCTACAGTCGGTCATATATATCACAAATTTGGTCAGAAAATATTTCAGTTGAAATTTTAACGTTAATTCTGAAGTGGGAATGATGGAAACAGCGTTTATTAATTTAAAAAATTTAATCCGGTGTGTACAAAATGGGTATCTTCATTGCTGTTCGCAACACGTACACCTAATCTGAATGTCCGGTAATGTGGCGTTTTAACACCTTTAAACATATTACCAAAAGAACATTTGCTGCAGTTATGTCCTTTGGCCATTTCTTGTCAGTTAGTGTAATGTTTAACCTGTCAGATGGGTATAGTCGGTTTTAACAGCTATTATCATAAAATGCCTTTAGACATTTCCTTGCAACCTGTATATTTTGTTATGGATAAATTATGTGGGAAGCGAGAGTGTTTCTGTACCAATAGCAATAATGACCCATGTTATGGCCATGTCATGGTTTTTCGGTCCTTCACAGAAAACATGCTTGCATCAATCTGTAGTGTGCATGGTTAAACTTATATGTGACCATGGTCCAGGATTTATTGACACAGGTTGATCATACGCTGAATAATCCAGCCACATTTTTGTTTGGAAGTGGAAAGAACTAATAGAAATTGCATTAATTGCAATGTGTAAAAAGAGTTGAGATACTGTATTTTAATTTTGCTGCATGTCATTGTGATATATATCATGTCTTGATTGGTGAATATGTTTAGTTTGTGACTTTATTTGAAACAGAAATAATATGTGAATGCTTCATTGAGCATAATTCCGACTGGTAACTATGCACTTCTTCCGAGCGCATTATCGCACGCGTCATGCAAACCGTCTTAAATGACCACCTAAACTGTAATTTGGCAACCTAAAAAGCTGCCAAGGTTGCCCGGCTGGCAACAGGGAAAAAAAGTTAAGTGAGAGCCCTGTTATGAACCTTAAATCATTGATGTATATTGTAAATAGCTGCGGTCCCAGCACCGAGTCTTGCGGTACCCCACTAGTCACTGCCTGCCATTCTGAATGGGACCCGTTAATCAATACTCTTTGTTTCCTGTCTGCCAACCAATTTTTTTAATCTATGTCAGCACTCTACCCCCAATACCATATGCCCTAATTTTGCCCACTAATCTCCTATGTGGGACCTTATCAAATGCTTTCTGAATGTCCAGGTACTCTACATCCACTGGTTCTCCCTTGTCCATTTTCCTAGTTACATCCTCAAAAAATTCCAGAAGATTAGTCAAGCATGATTTCCCCTTCATAAATCAATGCTGACTCGGACCGATCCTGTTATTGCTATCCAAATGTTCCGCTATTTCATCTTTTATGATTGACTCCAGCATTTTTCCCACCATCGATGTCAGGCTAACTGGTCTACAATTCCTTGTTTACTCTCTCCCGCCTTTCTTAAAAAGTGGGATAACATTAGCTACCCTCCAATCAACAGGAACTGATCCTGAATCTATATAACATTGGAAAAATATCACCAATATGTCCATGATTTCTAGAGCCACTTCCTTAAGTACCCTGGGATGCAGACCATCAGGCCCTGGGGATTTATCAGCCTTCAGTCCTATCAGTCTACCCAACACCATTTCCTGCCTAATGTGGATTTCCTTCAGTTCCTCCCTCACCCCAGATCCTCTGGCCACTAGTACATCAGGAAGATTGTTTGTGTCCTCCTTTGTGAAGACAGATCCAAAGTGCCTGTTCAACATCTGCCATTTCCTTGTTCCCCATAATAAATTCACCTTTTTCAGTCTTCAAGGGTCCAACTTTGGTCTTAACTAATTTTTTCCTCTTCAGATACCTAAAGAAACTTTTACTATCCTGCTTTATAATCTTGGCTAGCTTACCTTCGTACCTCATCTTTTCTCCCCGTATTGCCTTTTTAGTTATCTTCTGTAGCTCTTTAAACATTACCCAATCCTCTTGCTTCCAGCTCATCTTTACTACATTGTATGACAATAGACAATGGACAATAGACAATAGGTGCAGGAGTAGGCCATTCGGCCCTTCGAGCCAGCACCGTCATTCAATGTGATCATGGCTTATCATCCCCAATCAATATCCCGTTCCTGCCTTCTCCCCATATCCCCTGACTCCGCTATTTTTAAGAGCCCTATCTAGCTCTCTCTTGAAAGCATCCAGAGAACCTGCCTCCACCGCCCTCTGAGGCAGAGAATTCCACAGACTCACCACTCTCTGAGAGAAAAAGTGTTTCCTCGTCTCCGTTCTAAATGGCTTACTCCTTATTCTTAAACTGTGGCCCCTGGTTCTGGACTACCCCAACATCAGGAACATGTTTCCTGCCTCTAGCGTGTCCAAACCCTTAATAATCTTATATGTTTCAATGAGATACCCTCTCATCCTTCTAAACTCCAGAGTGTACAAGCCCAGCTGTTCCATTCTCTCAGCATATGACAGTCCCGCCATCCCGGGGTGATGGGTCTCGTCCCGAAATGTCACCTATTCCTTCTGTCCAGAGATGCTGTCTGTCCCGCTGAGTTACTCCAGCTTTTTGTGTCTATCTTCAATAACACAAGAAATCTTGAGCAAAACACAAAACGGGCTGTTAGCCCGTATTCTACCAAATTTTTTAAACCCAACAGCAGGTTTAACTCTGCAATTTAGGCTCGATGGCAGGCTTAAATCCTTGATATTTAGACTAAAGTCTAAGTTGTCTTTCTACTAATCGCCAAAGCTTAGACTGACCTTAGACTAGAGTCTAACTTGCCGCAAAATTTAGGCTCAGCAGGGGGCAGGTTTAAGGGAAGGTTCAAGCGCGCTACGGAGAGAAGAAATGGCCGACGAGCTGGAAGCACTGCGGTGAGCAGAACGATTTGATGAGATCGAAAGGATTGCTCTACAAGCTGGGAGACTGGAGAATCATGTCACTGACTACGCTAATCCTTTTTTTAAGTACGACGATGACGAAAAGATATAGTTTCACAAAATAGACAATAGGTGCAAGAGTAGGCCATAAGGCCCTTCGAGCCATTCAATGTGATCATGGCTGATCATCCCCAATCAGTACCCCGTTCCTGCCTTCTCCCCGTATCACCTGACCGCTATTTTTAAGAGCTCTATCTAGCTCTCTTTTGAAAGCATCAAAGAAACAGCAACATTCATCATCAATGAGCTGACTCCAGTACTCTCTAGGCGAAAGTCAGAATGGATTTCTGATCTGTAAGAAATCGTGGGGGATCAGACCCACGATAAGCATTCACATGGGTGATGGGTTGGGAGACGGTGGGCCTCCATCCGTTTGCCTCACGCTCTTCTTGTGTGAAGACCACTCTACCATCGCTTGCAACTTCATTCTCTTCCATTGCTCACGAAAGTCACGAAGATCTGTGCGGCTGCCAAACCGCGACTGGAATTGCGAATAAATCGCATCCCATGCCTTGTTCTTTTCAATTGTTGCCTGGAAATTGCACCTTTTTTTTTCTCGATAATTGTAATTTTATCGGCTAGTAACGTCAGGAGAAATTCTTTCTCGCTGGTGTCCCAGTTTCCTTTCCGCCTTTTCTTTTTGTCAGCCATGTTGAAGTTATCGTCTGATTGTGCTTCAGCTATTGCATTGCACATGTGCAGTACAAGCAGACATCGTCACCATGGCAACTAAAACGTGGTCTAACTTTAGACTCAGCTAAAACCAAAGTCTAAAGTTAGACTCGCCTTAGACTTTAGTCTAACTAAACCTCGCTACCAGAATACCTAATTTTTCTTAAACCGAGCGTCGGGTTTAGTTAGACCGAGCGGCAGGTTTAAGGTGAGTTTAAGGAAAGTCTAACCTTGCAATTAGTAGAATACGGGCCTAAGTGTTGGAGGAACATGTTAGGTCAGGCAGCATCTGTGAATGGAATGATATGAGTCATTTGTCAGTTCAGCCATTTCCTAGTAAAGGCCAAGATGTCAGTGTGATCAGCTGCAGTACATTTGCGGATAGCACAGAGCTCATCCTCAAGTCAACACACCCTCTGGAGGGAATTGTGGAGGGTGAGAGAGACTGCAGCATTAAACTGCAGAGTCCAGAGGATTGTTGCTAGGAGCAGTGAAAGCCCTGTCCCACGGTACGAGATCATTCCAAGAGCTCTCCTGAGTTTAAAAAAAATCAAACTCGTGGTAAGCACGGAGAATGAACGTAGCGGGTAAGTCGGAGCTCGGGGATGTCTCTTAGCGGCTCGTTACGCTAAAGGCAGGCACTTGGGAAGACTCCCCACGGCAGGTAAGCACGGGAAGAATCGTGAAGATTTATCAACATGTTGAAAAATGTCCACGAGAGCCCCGAGTACCGACGAGTGGCTATTACCGTAAATCTCCGAGTTCGAATGAGGGCAACTCGGGAGAGCTCTTGGAATGAACTCGTACCGTGGGACAGGGCTTTAAAGCTGCCTTATGTTCATTAAAAGACAGACTGAAAGAGACAAGGCAAGCTTCCTGTGGCTTGTTTAAGTTGCATCAACCAAGTATAGCAAATTTATGCTATCCAATGGGAAGGCAAACATTCCTTTTCACAAAATTAATGCTGCAGTTTGAACTATACTTGGCCTCCACAGCCTTCTGTGGCAAATAATTCCACAGATTCACCACCCTCTGACTAAAGAAATTCCTCCTCATCTCCTTCCTAAAGGAACATCGTTTAATTCTGAGGCTATGACCTCTAGTCCTAGACACTCCCACTAGTGGAAACATCCTCTCCACATCCACTCTATCCAAGCCTTGCACTATTTGGTAAGTTTCAATGAGGTTCCCCCCTCATCCCTCTAAACTTCGGCGAGTACAGGACCAGTGCCGTCAAACGCTCATCATATGTTAACCCACTCATTCCTGGGATCATTCCTGGGACTCTCTCCAGAGCCAGCACATCCATCCTCAGAGATGGGGCCCAAATTTGCTCACAATACACCAAATGCGGCCTGACCAGCGCCCTATAGAGCCTCAGCATTACATCCCTGTTTTGTAACTTCTGAAGGCGCCAGTGTATAATATTCCTGAACCATCAGGTCAGTAAAGTTAGAGTGACTGACACCGGAAATTCAGCCTTAATGCGCGAGTTGCTCAGTGAAAGGTTTCAGCCCGAAACGTTGCCTATTTCCGTCGCTCCATAGATGCTGCTGCACCCGCTGAGTTTCTCCAGCACTTTTGTCTACCTTCGATTTTTCAACATCTGCAGTTCCTTCTTGAGCAAACAGTGAAGAAACCTGCTGAGTCACCCAGGTATGTGCACGAAAAGTGGTTCTCTTGGTATGCATTATTAAACAAGGCACAAGGACATGATCAAACAAGGCCATTGAGTAGTTTTGTATTTATATTTCTTTACTGTTGTCCTGCCATTTGCGTAGCTGCCTTAATTAGTGAAGTCAGCCCCCTGAGGTTGAGAATCAGGGCAGTGTGCATCCTGGAGATGCATTCATGGACTGTCCATAATCTGAAAATCAGAAAAAAGTCTCTGGCTTTGTGACTCTTTGCCTGAACGTAAAGGATTATGGACTTAGTTTTAATTTAGACACAGCATGGAAACAGGCCCTTCAGCTCACCAAGACCATACAACCATCGATCACACTAGTTCTATGTTATCCCACGTTCTTCCCCACTCTCGTACACTTTAGGGGCAATTTTCTTTTTTTTCAGGATTATTTTGCTTTACCCCAACAAAGCCAGAGTTAGGCTGCTCCTGTGGTTCCATGAGAAATTATGTGCATCACATTGAACGATGGATTTGAGTGAGTGCAACATTGGTTGGAATAGTCTCAACCCGAAACATCACCTAATCCTTTTCTGCAGAGATTCTGCCTGACACACTGAGTTACTCCAGCATTTTGTGTCTATGTATGGGTTCACTGAGTGTTAAAATCCACAAAGAGATATATTCCCTGGACTAGTTTGAATGGTTGAAAGATTGTAATAAAGCCAAAATAATTAAATTTCACATTTTTTGTTGTTCTAAAGCATCATTGCTTTTTGTACTGCTCGCCCTTTGGAAAAAATGTAAAAATGGTCAAAGAGACATTTAAAACATTAGGGTTGTTTACACCTGAAGCTGCATTGAAGCCAGACCTGCTCAGTTCCCAAATGGACCAGGCTCAGACAGTTTGCTGCACATCAGTCTGCCTGCCCTTAGACACGTTCCCCTTGGCTGCCAAATGGCAGCAAATTGGGAAGCATGGCAGCAATATGCCGATACCCCTTGGAAAGATCCGTGATATGCAGGTTGAGAGTCACTGTGATCATGATGGGGAGAGCAGGCCAGGCATGAGTTCAAATATGAAGATCTTTCTGCAGGATGTCCCACATCACAGTGACGAGGCTTTGGAAAACCTGAGTCTGTCAGTACATCAGGACGACAGATGGCGCAATGGGCTAAGTGTTCGGCTGGGAAACGGAAGGTAGCCGGTTCGAATCCCGCTTGGAGTGCATACTGTCGTTGTGTCCTTGGGCAAGACACTTCACCCACCTTTGCCTGCGTGTGAATGTGTGTGAATGTGTGTGAATGTGTGTGAGTGATTGGTGGTGGTCGGAGGGGCCGTAGGCGCAGATTAGCAGCCACGCTTCTGTCAGTCTGCCCCAGGGCAGCTGTGGCTACAGAAGTAGCTCACCACCACCGAGTGTGACTGAGGAGTGAATGAATAATGCGATGTAAAGCGCCTTGAGTATTAGAAAGGCGCTATATAAATCCCATCCATTATTATTATTATTATCATTCATCGGAGAGCCCTAGGTGGGACATGGTGTCTCTGATAACAGTGGGAGGAGGTTCCCTGGATGG
Organism: Malacoraja senta; assembly: GCA_038087875.1. Lineage (NCBI taxonomy): Eukaryota > Metazoa > Chordata > Chondrichthyes > Rajiformes > Rajidae > Malacoraja > Malacoraja senta. Next base: position 39,957 of record JAXLNO010004646.1, on the reverse strand, counting down.
GCAGGTCAATGCCTTCTCCCCAGAGGTCCCTGAAAGGCCACACGCACACCTCTAGTACTGAACAATACACACTGAGTGAGCACCTCTCAGGGTGAATGCTGGGGAGAGGTCGGCTATAGCTGTCCCCATGGACTTTGGAAGTGGTCTCTGAGCAATATACATTGAGTTCTGAACTGTCCGGTTAAGTCTCCCGATGTCAACAAGGGAATAGCAATGCATGGAATGCAGTAGCATGATTTGCTCCTGGTTCTAGAGGAGGTTGTGTCCAAAAGCTCCATTCATGGGTGGAAGTAGGTGTGGCACCTAATATCATTGGATGCACACAAGACTCTGTAAATGACTATTTCCATTTTGCACAAAGGTTCCTGCCCAATTTCCCCAAATTGATGTTATTTTACCTGCAATTAGAACATAATGCTGCACAGGAACAGGCAGCCAACCCGATTCTTGCTCCTGGCCTGGGATCAAGTCTCTCAGTGATTTATTCCTCCAGGGAATCACCCTCAGATTACAACATGAAACATTTTATGGGTTTACTAGACTAAGTGGGACCCGTTGGGTCACAGCTTCAAATGGGAGGGCTGGTCCCCCAACACAATATTCCACCTCTCCACCAATTCCAATATTGGTGGCCAGTGTGGGGGGGGGGTCTTTCCGGAGTGCTAGTATGGGTGTTGTGGGCTGAAGGGACTGGTTTCCAGAGGGCTAGTATGGACATTGTGGGCCGAATAGATTCTTGGGCTGGCGGCTCAGTGAATCTAGCCTGTTGTGCTGGCAGCTCACTCACAGCTGGTGGGCTGGCAGTTCACTCATGGCTATTCTTTGAAATGCCACTTCAAGTGCAGTGTCCTGCCACTTCAAGCAGGGTGCAAGGCCACCAAATCCAAGTGCAACGTCCTGCCACTTCAAGCAGGGTGCAAGGCCACCAAATGCAAGTGCAGCGTCCTGCCACTTCAAGCAGGGTGCAAGGCCACCAAATCCAAGTGCAGCGTCCTGCCACTTCAACCAGGGTGCAAGGCCACCAAATCCAAGTGCAGCGTCCTGCCACTTCAAGCAGGGTGCAAGGCCACTAAAGGCAAGGCAAGGCAAGGCAAGTTTATTTGTATAGCACCTTTCAACCACAAGGTAATTCAAAGTGCTTTACATAAAACATTTAAAGCATTTGAAAGAAACACATATAAAATGACATTTAGATATAAAATGATTATTAGATTATTCAAATAAAATAATTACAAAATTAAAAACAATCAAATAAAATATTTAAAATAGAATAAAACAAGGAATAGAAGTTACAGTGCAGTATAGGTAATTAATAAATTGTATTGTTTACTGAAAGGCAGCGGCAAACAGAAAAGTCTTCAGTCTAGATTTAAAAGAGCTGAGTGTTGCAGCAGACCTGCAGTTTTCTGGGAGTTTGTTCCAGATATGTGGTGCATAAAAACTAAATGCTGCCTCTCCATGTTTAGTTCTGACTCTGGGGACACAGAGCAGACCTGTCCCAGATGACCTGAGAGGTCTGGGTGGTTCGTAGCTAAGCAGAAGATCAGAAATGTATTTTGGCCCTAAACCATTCAGTGCTTTGTAAACCAACAGTAGTATTTTGAAATCAATTCTTTGACAGACAGGAAGCCAGTGTAAAGACCTCAGAACTGGAGTAATGTGATCTACTTTTTTGGTCTTAGTGAGGACTCGAGCAGCAGCGTTCTGAATTAACTGCAGCTGTCTGATCAACTTTTTAGGGAGACCTGTAAAGACACTGTTACAGTAGTCAATCCTGCTGAAGATAAATGCATGGACAAGTTTTTCCAAATCCTGCTGAGACATAAGTCCTTTAATCCTTGATATATTCTTTAGGTGATAGTAGGCTGACTTTGTGACTGATTTTATGTGGCTGTTGAAGTTCAGGTCTGAGTCCATGACTACTCCTAAGTGTCTGGATTGGTTTGTTGTTTTTAGCATTACCATTTGAAGCTGGGTGCTAACTTTTAATCGTTCTTCCTTGGCTCCAAAAACAATTATTTCAGTTTTTTCTTTGTTTAATTGGAGGAAATTCTGGTTCATCCAATCGTTGATTTGCTCAATGCATCTACTCAGTGCTTGTATTGGACTATAGTCTCCTGGTGATATTGTTATGTAGATTTGTGTGTCGTCTGCGTAACTATGGTAACATATTTTGATGTTTTTCATGATCTGAGCCAGTGGAAGCATGTAGATGTTAAACAGAAGAGGCCCCAGAATGGAGCCCTGGGGAACTCCACGTGTAATTTTTGCACGCTCAGATGTGTAATTACCTATAGACACAAAGTAGTCCCTGTCCTTCAAGTAGGATTCAAACCATTTTAATGCTGTGCCCGAAAGTCCCACCCAGTTTTCGAGACGGTCTAGTATTATGTTGTGATCGACTGTGTCGAATGCAGCACTGAGATCTAGTAATACTAAGACTGAAATTTTGCCATTGTCTGTGTTTAAGTGAATGTCATTGAAGACCTTAACAAGAGCCGTCTCGGTGCTGTGATGTGGTCTAAATCCTGACTGGAAGACATCAAAACAGCTGGTCATTAACATGAAATTGTTCAGCTGCTTAAAAACAGCTTTTTCAATGATTTTACTGAGAAATGGGAGGTTTGATATTGGTCTGTAATTGTTCAGTAGTGGTGTCTAAGTTCTTCTTTTTTAAGAGAGGCTTGATAACAGCAGTTTTCAGGGCCTGTGGGGAGACACCTGAGAGAAGGGACGTGTTTACAATCTGTAGAGGTCTGAGGTCATGCAGTTTGATACACCTTTTAAAAGGACTGTTGGTAGAATATCGAGGCAGCAGGAGGAGGATTTCAAATGTTGTATAATGTCCTCCAAGGTTTTATGGTTAATAACATAAAATTGTGTCATTGTATTTGAATTGATTATAAGTGGACACATGGACAACACATAAATGGGTGAGCAGAGAAACAGAGGGGTGTAAAATGCGGGCGGAAGCAATAGGTAGCAAGGTGAAAAGTAAAAGTGGCAGGCAGACAAATCCAGGGCAAAAATCAAAAAGGGCCACTTTTCAACATAATTGTATAAGGGGTAAGAGCGTTGTAAAAACAAGCCTGAAGGCTTTGTGTCTCAATGCAAGGAGCATTCGTAATAAGGTGGATGAGTTGAACGTGCAGATAGCAATTAATGATTATGATATAGTTGGGATCATGGAGACATGGCTCCAGGGTGACCAATGCTGGGAGCTGAACATCCAGGGATATTCAATATTCAGGAGGGATAGAGAGAAAGGAAAAGGAGGTGACGTAGCGTTGCTGGTTAGAGAGGAGATTAACGCAGTGGAAAGGAAGGACATTAGCTTGGAGGAAGTGGAATCGGTATGGGTAGAGCTGCGAAACACTAAGGGGCAGAAAACGCTGGTGGGTGTTGTGTACAGGCCACCTAGCAGTAGTAGTGAAGTTGGGGATGGCATCAAACAGGAAATTAGAAATGCGTGCAACAAAGGCAAAACAGTTATAATGGGTGACTTCAATCTACATATAGATTGGGTGAATCAAATTGGCAGGGGTGCTGAGGAAGAGGATTTCTTGGAATGTATGCGGGATAGTTATCTAAACCAACATGTAGAGGAACCAACGAGAGAGCAGGCTATTCTAGACTGGGTATTGAGTAATGAGGAAGGGTTAGTTAGCAGTCTTGTTGTGCGTGCCCCCTTGGGCAAGAGTGACCATAATATGGTTGAGTTCTTCATTAGGATGGAGAGTGACATTGTTAATTCAGAAACAACGGTTCTGAACTTAAAGAAAGGTAACTTTGAGGGTATGAGACGTGAATTGGCCAAGATTGACTGGCAATTAGTTCTAAAAGGGTTGACAGTGGATATGCAATGGAAGGCATTTAAAGACTGCATGGATGAACTACAAAAATTGTTCATCCCAGTTTGGCAAAAGAATAAATCAGGGAAGGTAGTGCATCCGTGGATAACAAGGGAAATCAGGGATAGTATCAAAGCAAAAGATGATGCGTACAAATTAGCCAGAAAAAGCAGCATACCAGAGGACTGGGAGAAATTCAGAGACCAGCAGAGGAGAACAAAGGGCTTAATTAGGAAAGGGAAAATAGATTATGAAAGGAAACTGGCAGGGAACATAAAAACTGACTGCAAAAGTTTTTATAGATATGTGAAGAGAAAGAGATTAGTTAAAACAAATGTAGGTCCCTTGCAGTCAGAAACAGGTGAATTGATCATGGGGAACAAGGATATGGCGGACCAATTGAATAACTACTTTTGTTCCGTCTTCACTACGGAAGACATAAATAATCTGCCGGAAATAGCAGGGGGACGCGGGTCAAAGGAGATGGAGGAACTGAGTGAAATCCAGGTTAGTCGGGAAGAGGTGTTGGGTAAATTGAATGGATTAAAGGCCGATAAATCACCAGGGCCAGATAGGCTGCATCCCAGAGTACTTAAGGAAGTAGCTCCAGAAATAGTGGATGCATTAGTGATCATTTTTCAAAACTCTTTAGATTCTGGAGTAGTTCCTGAGGATTGGAAGGTAGCAAACGTAACCCCACTTTTTAAGAAGGGAGGGAGAGAGAAAACGGGGAATTACAGACCAGTTAGTCTAACATCGGTAGTGGGGAAACTGCTAGAGTCAGTTATTAAAGATGGGATAGCAGCACATTTGGAAAGTGGTGAAATCATTGGACAAAGTCAGCATGGATTTACGAAAGGTAAATCGTGTCTGACGAATCTTATAGAATTTTTCGAGGATGTAACTAGTAGAGTGGATAGGGGAGAACCAGTGGATGTGTTGTATCTGGACTTTCAGAAGGCTTTCGACAAGGTACCACATAAGAGATTAGGATACAAACTTAAATCACACGGTATTGGGGGTTCAGTATTGATGTGGATAGAGAACTGGCTGGCAAACAGGAAGCAAAGAGTAGGAATAAACGGGTCCTTTTCACAATGGCAGGCAGTGACTAGTGGGGTACCGCAAGGCTCAGTGCTGGGACCCCAGCTATTTACAATTTATATTAATGATCTGGACGAGGGAATTGAAAGCAACATCTCCAAGTTTGCAGATGACACTAAGCTGGGGGGCAGTGTTAGCTGTGAGGAGGATGCTAGGAGACTGCAAGGTGACTTGGATAGGCTGGGTGAGTGGGCAAATGTTTGGCAGATGCAGTATAATGTGGATAAATGTGAGGTTATCCACTTTGGTGGCAAAAACGGGAAGGCAGACTATTATCTAAATGGTGGCCGATTAGGAAATGGGGAGATGCAGCGAGACCTGGGTGTCATGGTACACCAGTCATTGAAAGTAGGCATGCAGGTGCAGCAGGCAGTGAAGAAAGCGAATGGTATGTTGGCTTTCATAGCAAGAGGATTTGAGTATAGGAGCAGGGAGGTTCTACTGCAGTTGTACAGGGTCTTGGTGAGACCACACCTGGAGTATTGCATACAGTTTTGGTCTCCAAATCTGAGGAAGGACATTATAGCCATAGAGGGAGTGCAGAGAAGGTTCACCAGACTGATTCCTGGGATGTCAGGACTTTCATATGAAGAAAGACTGGATAGACTTGGCTTATACTCGCTAGAATTTAGGAGATTGAGAGGGGATCTTATAGAAACGTACAAAATTCTTATGGGGTTGGACAGGCTAGATGCAGGAAGATTGTTCCCGATGTTGGGGAAGTCCAGGACAAGGGGTCACAGCTTAAGGATAAGGGGGAAATCCTTTAAGACCGAGATGAGGAAAAACTTTTTCACACAGAGAGTGGTGAATCTCTGGAACTCTCTGCCACAGAAGGTAGTTGAGGCCAGTTCATTGGCTATATTTAAGAGGGAGTTAGATGTGGCCCTTGTGGCTAAGGGGATCAGGGGGTATGGAGAGAAGGCAGGTACGGGATACTGAGTTGGATGATCAGCCATGATCATATTGAATGGCGGTGCTGGCTCGAAGGGCTGAATGGCCTACTCCTGCACCTATTTTCTATGTATCTATGTATCTATGTATGTCCTGCACCTGATGTGGAGGCACTGACTGCTTGCCTAATTTTCTGAATTTTGTCGGTGAAGAAGGAGGCAAATTCATTACAGGCCCTTGTGGAAAGCAGTTCAGGGGCTACTGACACAGGAGGGTTTGTTAGCCTGTCGACAGTTGTAAACAAGGCCCGTGCATTATTATTGTTTTTGGCAATGATGTCAGAGAAGAAGGATTGCCTTGCATTTCTCAGTTCCAAGTTGTAGATGCAAAGTCTTTCTTTATAGATGTAAAAGTGAACCTGGAGATTTGATTTCCGCCACCTATGTTCAGCTTTCCGACACTCTCTTTTTTCAATTTTTACCAATGTGGCGTTTCTCCATGGAGACTTCTTTTTGCCAGGGACCACTTTCACCTTAGTGGGTGCAATGGCATCAATAATATTTGTAATTTTCACATTGAAATTATCAACAAGCTAATTTAGTGAGACCCAGGGGAGAGTGGGCGCGGAGGAGAAAGCCTGAATAAATGTTCCACAAGTGTTTTCTGTTATGTACCGTTTTGTGATTACTTTTCTTTGAACATTAGTCTGCACAGAGATAGCACTCTCAAAGAAAACACAGGAATGATCAGAGAGGGCAGCATCAATCACAACAACCTTAGAAATGCTAACACCCTTTGACATAACTAAGTCCAGAGTGTGACCTTTGTTGTGTGTGGGCTCCGTCACATGCTGATTCAGTCCATAGTTATCAATGACACAATACAGTTCTTTAGTCCCTTTGTCATGGAGTTTGTCAACATGAATGTTAAAATCACCAACAATAACTACACAGTCAAAGTCAATACAGATTGTAGACAGTAGTTCAGAAAATTCGTCAAAAAAGGCTGCACAGTATTTAGGTGGCCTGTAGACATTTAGGAACATAACTCGGGAAGAAGAGTTCAATTTAACAGCCACATATTCAAAGGAGGCAAAGTTTCCATAAGATATCTGCTTGCATTGGAGGGAATCATTAAACAGAACAGCCACTCCTCCTCCTTTCTTATGCACTCTGGCCTCACTTATAAAACTGAAGTTGGGAGGAGTTGATTCAATAAGAACAGCAGCACTGTTGTTTTGATCTAACCAGGTTTCAGTTAAGAACAAACAATCAAGATCGTGCCTGATAATAAAATCATTGATTAAAAATGTTTTTCCTGCCAAAGACCTGACATTTAATAAAGCTAGGTTTAGTGTGTTAAAATCATTATCTGCTGGCTGTGGCTGATGAGGAATGGGTGCTAAATTCGATAAATTAGCAGAATGAGTTGAGTGCGTCTTGTTTTGCCTTTTTCGTTTACTTATTAAGACTGGAACTGAGCAAGCTACCAGCGTGTTGGGCCCCGACTTATCCTGGAAAAAGTCATGAGTGCATAAAGACAGAAGGGGTGTGGCCTTCATGGCGTGATTGAAAGGAGAGAGAATCTCAACATTTTTAAACACTTATAACTCTTATTTTTCATCGATGGGAAAAATCCTCAGCACCTGATGAGTGGAAGGGGACTCTGAGTAAGATGGCCAAAAATCACAGCCGTATGTGGTAGCTTATTTTCTAAAATCAATATACAGCACAAACAGGAAGTGGTCGATTAGACTTTTAATTATATAGAAGGCAACACCACATTTCAATAAGGCAACACCACGTTTCAATAAGGCAACACCACGTTTCAATAAGGCAACACCACTTTAGCATTTTCAACCCAAAGGCAGCTTTAGCATTTTCAACCCAAAGGCAGCTTTAGCATTTTCAACCCAAAGGCAGCTTTAGCATTTTCAACCAAAAGGCAGCTTTAGCATTTTTCAACCCAAAGGCAGCTTTAGCATCTTCAACCCAATGGCATCTTTAGCATTTTCAACCCAAAGGCAGCTTTAGCATTTTCAACCCAAAGGCAGCTTTAGCATTTTCAACCCAAAGGCAGCTTTAGCATTTTCAACCCAAAGGCAGATTTAGCATTTTCACCCCAAAGGCAGCTTTAGCATTTTGAAAGCAAAGGCAACTTTAGCATTTTCAAAGCAAAGGCAGCTTTAGCATTTTTAAACCAAAGGCAACTTTTGCATTTTCAAACCAAAGGCAACTTTAGAATTTTCAAACCAAAACACACTTTTGCATTTTCAAACCAAAGGCAACTTTTGCATTTTCAAACCAAAACACACTTTTGCATTTTCAAACTACATTTTCAAACCACATTAAGGGCCCTCACAGGTCAGCAAAACCACTCACAGTTTAGTAGACATGCATTCAGTGTTATTCACAGCTCAGACAGAGAGTCACGACCTCTCCCTCCCCCATCTTGCAGAGAACTAAGGCACCTCCAGACTTCTGGGTTTTATAGTCCCTCCCCCCTCCCACCAGAAGGGGCGTGGCCTTCATGGCGTGATTGACAGGAGAGAGAATCTCAACATTTTTAAAACATTAATAAGTCTTTTATATTTCATCGATGGGAAAAATCCTCTTGTCCTGCGCAGCGGACGGGAACTCTGAGTAAGATGGCCAAAAATCACAGCCGTAGGTGGTAGCGTTTTTTTCTAAAAGCAATATGCAGTGCAACAGGAATTGGTCAAGATCAGAGTTTTAATTATATGGATTTTGTTCTGAATGTTACTTAATAATCTAAGAGAATGTTGGATTGCATTCTGTTACCTACCACCTACAGACTTGTAGCTTTAATAATAAAGAGCAGATTGGCCTTATTATCGTTGATACAAAATTACTATTGGCAGCAGCGGCTCCCTCGAGTTATGAATGTACTGACTTATGGAAATCCAATTTCACGCAAATTCTCTCACCCATTTTTCAAATTGGTAATAATAATAGTAAAATGTTTCAATAGACAATAGACAATAGGTAAAGGAGTAGGCCATTCGGCCCTTCGAACCAGCATCGCCATTCAATATGATCATGACTGATCATCCACAATCAGTACCCCGTTCCTGCCTTCTCCCATGTCCCCTGACTCCGCTATCATTAAGAGCTATATCCAGCTCTCTCTTGAAAGTATCCAGAGAATTGGCCTCCACCGCCCTCTGAGGCAGATAATTCCACAGACTCACAATTGTGTGAAAAGGTGTTTGCTCGTCTCTGTTCTAAATGCTTTACTCCTTATTCTTAAACTATGGCGCCTAGTTCTGGACTCCACCAACATCGGAAACATGTTTCCTGCCTCTAGTGTATCCAAACCCTTAATAATCTTATATGTTTCAATAAGATACCCTCTCATCCTTCTAAATTCCAGAGTATACAAGCCCAGCCGCTCCATTCTCTCAGCATATAACAGTCCCGCCATGCCGGAAATTAACCTTGTAAACCTACGCTGCACTCCCACAATAGCAAGAATGTCCTTCCTCAAATTATTGGACCAAACCTGCACACAATACTCCAGGTGTGGTCTCACTAGGGCCCTGTACAATTGCAGAAGGATCTCTATGCTCCTATATTCAACTCCTCTTGTTATGAAGGCCAACATGCCATTCGCTTTCTTCACTGCCTGCTGTACCTGCATGCTTACTTTCATTGACTGATCAACAAGGACCCCCAGATCCCATTGTACTTCCGCTTTTCCCAACTTGACACCATTTAGATAACAATCTGCCTTCCTGTTTTTGCTACCAATGTGGATAACATCACATTTATCCACGTTAAACTGCACCTGCCATGCATCTGCCCACTCACCCAACCTGTCCAAGTCACCCTGCATTGTCATAGCATCCTCCTCACAGTTCACACTGCGTCCCAGCTTTGTGTCATTTGCAAATTTGCTAATGTTTTTTTGAATCCCTTCATCCCTTCATCGACCGTCCTCGCGGCCTACCATCGAGGTCTGGAGCGGCGTTTCCTAATGGGACTGACCAGAACCACGGCTTCGGTGGTGGCACAGCGCTGGAGCGCTATCGCGGAGCGGGCGATGCCTTGCCCAGGTCGCCGCGCTGGAGCTCTGGTGAGCAGAAACCGCCGATGAAACATCGCGGAGCCGCGGGACTGTGCAGCGCTGACTTTAACATCGGGAGCCTGGTATCAGTCGCTGATATCGCCTGTAGTGGAGCTCCGTCTAACGCGGCCTGTTGGCTTCAGAAGCCGCGGTCTCCGGTAAGGAAGCAGCCGTTCCAGGCATCCCAAGCCGCTGTGAGGGTTCTCCTGATGCTGGAGCATCATCACCCGGCGAGAAGGGCCTGAAACATTGAGCCGCGATAGCGGCGACTGCGGAGGCCTCAATAGGCCCGACTATACGTGGACAAGGGATGGGGACTGGACTTTGTGCGTTCCCTCACAGTGAGAACCATTGTGGGGGGATGTTTTTATGTTTTATGTTAAATTTCTTTATAATGTTATGTTATTCTTATTAATGTGCTGCAATGGCAACTTGAATTTCACTACACCAATTGGTGGATGTGACAATAAATGAACCTTATGACAGGGCTCGAAAATAATTGTTGCCCGGGTGCCAATGACCACCCAAAGTGCCGCCGGGCAATCTAAACGCCGAGTCTTTTTGTCCGGCTTGGCACTGCAGATACTGGTTTATACCGAAGATAGACACAAAACACAAGAGTGACTCAGCGGGTCAGGCAGCATTTCTGGAGAAAAGGAACGTGACGTTTCGTGTCGGTGGCGGCAACAGCTGTCCGAGCGAATGACGGGTACCGCACAGCAGCGGCGGCGGACGCGACAGCGGCTCCATCTCCTCCCGCACACCGCCCGCCCTGATAACGGCCGCTGCTTACAAACCCGCTAACAGCGATAACCGCTTTCAAAACAAAGCCCCGAACCTTGCTGTTGGCTGGCGGAGGAGGGGAGGCGGAGGCCATTCATCCTGTACTGAACCCCCCATTCATCCTGTACTGAACCCCCCCATCCATCCCACACTGATCCCACCTATTCTTGTTTTTTGTTTTCATTTTTTTCCCACCTGCCTCAATCCATCCATTCTGCACCGATTGCCTTCTCAACCCCCCCCCCCCCCACCCACCCACCCCGCCATCTATCCACCCCGCACTGATTCACACCCCCCCCCCCCCCCGGTCCCTGGCACTATTGTGCTGGAAATGTCTTCAGAGCGAACATTGACTAAGTTTGATAACAGAATGCAATCAAATGTGTTTTAATTCCCAATGTTATTATTTGTTTTAGTCCATAAAGATGGATTAATTAAATTGTGAACATGTGAAACATTAAAACCGCAGTGTTCGATTGTCACTGCTACCGTTGACATGTTATTAAAGAATTCATTTTAACGGCAAATCAATGCTCTTAATATGGAGTATCAGTACTGTAGTTATTTAATGAGCAACATTCACAACTATACGTTGGATTTATCCAGGTTTTACTTCTACAGTCGGTCATATACATCACATATTTGGTCAGAAGATATTTCAGTTGAAATTTTAACGTTAATTCTGAAGTGGGAATGATGGAAACAGCGTTTATTAATTATTTTTTTTAATCCGGTGTGTACAAACTGGGTATCTTCATTGCTGTTCGCAACACGTACACCTAATCTGAATGTCCGGTAATGTGGCGTTTTGACACCTTTAAACATATTACCAAAAGAACATTTGCTGCAGTTATGTCCTTTGGCCATTTCTTGTCAGTTAGTGTAATGTTTAACCTCTCAGATGGGTATAGGCGGTTTTAACAGCTATTATCATAAAATGCCTTTAGAAATTTCCTTGCAACCTGTATATTTTGTTATGGATAAATTATGTGGGAAGCGAGAGTGTTTCTGTACCAATAGCAATAATGACCCATGCTATGGCCATGTCATGGTAATTTTCGGTCCTTCACAGAAAACATGCTTGCATCAATCTGTAGTGTGCATGGTTAAACTTATATGTTACCATGGTCCAGGATTTATTGACACAGGTTGATCATATGCTGAATAATCCAACCTCATTTTTGTTTGGAAGTGGAAAGAACTAATAGAAATTGCATTCATTGCAATGTGCAAAAAGAGTTGAGATACTGTATTTTAATTTTGCTGCATGTCATTGTGATATATATCATGTCTTGATTGGTGAATATGGTTAGTTTGTGACTTTATTTGAAACAGAAATAATATGTGAATGCTTCATTGAGCATAATTCCGATTGGTAACTACGCACTTCGTCCGAGCGCATTATCGCACGCGTCAAGCAAACCGTCTTAAATGACCACCTAAACTGTAATTTGGCAACCTAAAAAGCTGCCAAGGTTGCCCGGCTGGCAACAGGGAAAAAAAGTTAAGTGAGAGAGCCCTGTTATGAACCTTAAATCATTGATGTATATTGTAAATAGCTGCGGTCCCAGCACCGAGCCTTGCGGTACCCCACTAGTCACTGCCTGCCATTCTGAATGGGACCCGTTAATCAATACTCTTTGTTTCCTGTCTGCCAACCAATTTTTTAATCTATGTCAGCACTCTACCCCCAATACCATGTGCCCTAATTTTGCCCACTAATCTCCTATGTGGGACCTTATCAAATGCATTCTGAATGTCCAGGTACACTACATCCACTGGCTCTCCCTTGTCCATTTTCCTAGTTACATCCTCAAAAAATTCCAGAAGATTAGTCAAGCATGATTTCCCCTTCATAAATCCATGCTGACTCGGACCGATCCTGTTATTGCTATCCAAATGTTCCGCTATTTCATCTTTTATGATTGACTCCAGCATTTTTCCCACCATTGATGTCAGGCTAACTGGTCTACAATTCCTTGTTTACTCTCTCCCGCCTTTCTTAAAAAGTGGGATAACATTAGCTACCCTCCAATCCACAGGAACTGATCCTGTATCTATAGAACATTGGAAAAATATCACCAATATGTCCACGATTTCTAGAGCCACTTCCTTAAGTACCCTGGAATGCAGACCATCAGGCCCTGGGGATTTATCAGCCTTCAGTCCTATCAGTCTACCCGACACCATTTCCTGCCTAATGTGAATTTCCTTCAGTTCCTCCCTCACCCCAGATCCTCTGGCCATTAGTACATTAGGAAGATTGTTTGTGTCCTCCTTTGTGAAGACAGATCCAAAGTACCTGTTCAACATCTGCCATTTCCTTGTTCCCCATAATAAATTCACCTTTTTCAGTCTTCAAGGGTCCAACTTTGGTCTTAACTAATTTTTTCCTCTTCAGATTCCTAAAGAAACTTTTACTATCCTCCTTTATATTCTTGGCTAGCTTACCTTCGTACCTCATCTTTTCTCCCCGTATTGCCTTTTTAGTTATCTTCTGTTGCTCTTTAAACATTACCCAATCCTCTTGCTTCCGGCTCATCTTTACTACGTTGTATGACAATAGACAATGGACAATAGACAATAGGTGCAGGAGTAGGCCATTCGTCCCTTCGAGCCAGCACCGCCATTCAATGTGATCATGGCTGATCATCCCCAATCAGTATCCCGTTCCTGCCTTCTCCCCATATCCCCTGACTCCGCTATTTTTAAGAGCCCTATCTAGCTCTCTCTTGAAAGCATCCAGAGAACCTGCCTCCACCGCCCTCTGAGGCAGAGAATTCCACAGACTCACCACTCTCTATGAGAAAAAGTGTTTCCTCGTCTCCGTTCTAAATGGCTTACTCCTTATTCTTAAACTGTGGCCCCTGGTTCTGGACTACCCCAACATCGGGAACATGTTTCCTGCCTCTAGCGTGTCCAAACCCTTAACAATCTTATATGTTTCAATGAGATACCCTCTCATCCTTCTAAACTCCAGAGTGTACATGCCCAGCTGTTCCATTCTCTCAGCATATGACAGTCCCGCCATCCCGGGCTGATGGGTCTCGTCCCGAAACGTCACCTATTCCTTCTGTCCAGAGATGCTGTCTGTCCCGCTGAGTTACTCCAGCTTTTTGTGTCTATCTTCAACAACACAAGGAATCTGGAGCAAAACACAAAACGGGCTGTTAGCCCGTATTCTACTACATTTTTAAAACCCAACAGCAGGTTTAACTCTGCAATTTAGGCTCGATGGCGGGTTCAAATCCCTGATATTTAGACTAAAGTCTAAGTTGTCTTTCTACTAATCGCCAAAGCTTAGACTGACCTTAGACTAGAGTCTAACTTGCCGCAAAATTTAGGCTCAGCATGGGGCAGGTTTAAGGAAGGTTCAAGCTCGCTACGGAGAGAAGAAATGGCCGACGAGCTGGAAGCACTGCGGTGAGCAGAACGATTTGATGAGATCGAAAGGATTGCTCTACAAGCCGGGAGACTGGAGAATCATGTCACTGACTACGCTAATCCTTTTTTTAAGTACGATGATGACGAAAAGATATAATTTCACAAAATAGACAATAGGTGCAGGAGTAGGCCATTTGGCCCTTCGAGCCAGCACTGCAATACAATGTGTTCATGGCTGATCATCCCCAATCAGTACCCCGTTCCTGCCTTCTCCCCGTATCCCCTGACCGCTATTTTTAAGAGCTCTATCTAGCTCTCTTTTGAAAGCATCAAAGAAACAGCAACATTCATCATCAATGAACTGACTCCAGTACTCTCTAGGCGAAAGTCAGAATGGATTTCTGATCTGTAAGAAATCGTGGGGGATCAGACCCACGATAAGCATTCACATGGGTGATGGGTTGGGAGACGGTGGGCCTCCATCCGTTTGCCTCACGCTCTTCTTGTGTGAAGACCACTCTACCATCGCTTGCAACTTCATTCTCTTCCATTGCTCACGAAAGTCACGAAGATCTGTGCGGCTGCCAAACCGCGACTGGAATTGCGAATAAATCGCATCCCATGCCTTGTTCTTTTCAATTGTTGCCTGGAAATTGCACTTTTTTTTCTCGATAATTGTAATTTTTATCGGCTAGTAACGTCAGGAGAAATTCTTTCTGGCTGGTGTCCCAGTTTCCTTTCCGCCTTTTCTTTTTGTCAGCCATGTTGAAGTTATCGTCTGATTGTGCTTCAGCTATTGCATTGCACATGTGCAGTACAAGCAGACATCGTCACCATGGCAACTAAGACGTGGCCTAACTTTAGACTCAGCTAAAACCAAAGTCTAAAGTTAGACTCGCCTTAGACTTTAGTCTAACTAAACCTCGCTACCAGAATACCTAATTTTTCTTAAACCGAGCGTCGGGTTTAGTTAGACCGAGCGGCAGGTTTAAGGTGAGTTTAAGGAAAGTCTAACCTTGCAATTAGTAGAATACGGGCCTAAGTGTTGGAGGAACATGTTAGGTCAGGCAGCATCTGTGAATGGAATGATATGAGTCATTTGTCAGTTCAGCCATTTCCTCGTAAAGGCCAAGATGTCAGTGTGATCAGCTGCAGTACATTTGCAGATAGCACAGAGCTCATCCTCAAGTCAACACACCCTCTGGAGGGAATTGTGGATGGTGAGAGAGACTGCAGCATTAAACTGCAGAGTCCAGAGGATTGTTGCTAGGAGCAGTGAAAGCCCTGTCCCACGGTACGAGTTCATTCCAAGAGCTCTCCTGAGTTTTAAAAAAATCAAACTCGTGGTAAGCACGGGGAATGAACGTAGCGGGTAAGTCGGAGCTCGGGGATGTCTCTTAGTGGCTCGTTACGCTAAAGGCAGGCACTTGGGAAGACTCCCTACGGCAGGTAAGCACGGGAAGACTCGTGAAGATTTTTCAACATGAGTACCGACGAGTGGCCATTACCGTAAATCTCCAAGTTTGAATCAGGGCAACTTGGGAGAGCTCTTGGAATGAACTCGTACCGTGGGACAGGGCTTTAAAGCTGCCTTATGTTCATTAAAAACATAAGTGGTTCATTAAAAACATAAAAACATAAAAACATGAATGTTCCACATTCAGGGGGCGCCGTCCTGTGTGGTATGGCTGCCCAGCCTGCAGCTGTCCGTTTTCATCTTTTTTTTATTTTTAGTTAGTTAGTTGTTTTTGTTTTTAGGAGTTCTATTCTTTTTTATGTGGGGGGGGGGAGGGGGAAACTACTTTCTAGGGTCCATATCTGGTCGGAGAGGCAGCTTTTCTCCGGGTTGCACTTTCGACCTGTCCTCGCGGCCTACCAGCGGGCCTGGAGTGGCGTTTCCTGAAGGGACCGCCCAGAACCTCTGCTTCGGCGGCGGCACAGCGCTGGAGCGCTATCGCGGAGCGGGCGATGCCTTGCCCGGGTCGCCGCGCTGGAACTCTGGTGAGCTGGGACCGCCGGTGAACATAGCGGAGCTGCAGGTATGTGGAGCGGTCAGCTGCGGGCGGCGGCGCTGAACTTTACATCGGGAGCCTGGGATCTCGCGACAAGATCGCCAGTGGTGGAGCTCCATCGAGCGCGGCCTGTCGGCTTCGGAAGCCGCGGACTCCGGTAGGGAGACGGCCGTTCCAGGTGTCCCAAGCTGCTGAGAGGGTTCTCCCGACGCCGGAGCACCATCACCCGGCGAAGAAGGGCCTGTAACATCGGCCCCCGTAGCGGCGACTGTGGAGGCCTATATAGGCCAGACTATGGGTGGACAAGGGGATATGGACTGGACTTTGTGCCTTCCCCCACAGTGGGATCCATTCTGGGGGGATGTTTTTATGTTTTATGTTAAATTTCTTTAATGTTGTGTCTATTTGTGCTGCATGGCAAGAACAAATTTCACTACACCATTTGGTGTATGTGACAATAAATGTCCTTTGTCCTTGTCCTTTGTCCTTTGTCCTTAAAAGAGACTGAAAGGGACAAGGCAAGCTTCCTGTGGCTTGTTTAAGTTGTATCAACCAAGTATAGCAACTTTATGCTATCCAATGGGAAGGCAAACATTCTTTTTCACAAAATTAATGCTGCAATTTGAACTATACTTGGCCTCCACAGCCTTCTGTGGCAAATAATTCCACAGATTCACCACCCTCTGACTAAAGAAATTCCTCCACATCTCCTTCCTAAAGGAACATCGTTTAATTCTATGACCTCTAGTCCTAGACCTTCCCACTAGTGGAAACACCCTCTCCACATCCACTCTATCCAAGCCTTGCACTATTTGGTAAGTTTCAATGAGGTTCCCCCCTCATCCCTCTAAACTCCAGCCAGTACAGGCCCAGTGCTGTCAAACGCTCATCATATGTTAACCCACTCATTCCTGGGATCATTCTTGTGAACCTCCTCTGGACCCTCTCCAGAGCCAGCACATCCATCCTCAGAGATGGGGCCCAAATTTGCTCACAATACACCAAATGCGGCCTGACCAGCGCCCTATAGAGCCTCAGCATTACATCCCTGTTTTGTAACTTCTGAAGGCGCCAGTGTATAATATTCCTGAACCATCAGGTCAGTAAAGTTAGAGTGACTGACACCGGAAATTCAGCCTTAATGCGCGAGTTGCTCAGTGAAAAGTTTCAGCCCGAAACGTTGCCTATTTCCGTCGCTCCATAGATGCTGCTGCACCCGCTGAGTTTCTCCAGCACTTTTGTCTACCTTCGATTTTTCAGCATCTGCAGTTCCTTCTTGAGCAAACAGTGAAGAAACCTGCTGAGTCACCCAGGTATGTGCACGAAAAGTGGTTCTCTTGGTATGCATTATTAAACAAGGCACAAGGCCATGATCAAACAAGGCCATTGAGTAGTTTTGTATTTATATTTCTTTACTGTTGTCCTGCCATTTGCATAGCTCCCTTAATCAATGAAGTCAGCCCCCTGAGGTTGAGAATCAGGGCAGTGTGCATCCTGGAGATGCATTCATGGACTGTCCATAATCTGAAAATCAGAAAAAAAGTCTCTGGCTTTGTGACTCTTTGCCTGAACGTAAAGGATTATGGACTTAGTTTTAGTTTAGACACAGCATGGAAACAGGTCCTTCAGCTCACCAAGACCATACGACCATCGATCACACTAGTTCTATGTTATCCCACGTTCTTCCCCACTCTCGTACACTTTAGGGGCAATTTTCTTTTTTTCAGGATTATTTTGCTTTACCTCAACAAAGCCAGAGTTAGGCTGCTCCTGTAGTTCCATGAGAAATTATGTGCATCACATTGAACGATGGATTTGAGTGAGTGCAACATTGGTTGGAATAGTCTCAACCTGAAACATCACATATTCCTTTTCTCCAGAGATTCTGCCTGACACACTGAGTTACTCCAGCATTTTGTGTCTATGTATGGGTTCACTGAGTGTTAAATTCCACAAAGAGATATATTCCCTGGACTAGTTTGAGTGGTTGAAAGATTGTAATAAAGCCAAAATAATTAAATTTCACATTTTTTGTTGCTCTAAAGCATCATTGCTTTTTGTACTGCTCGCCCTTTGGAAAAAATGTAAAAATGGTCAAAGAGACATTTAAAACATTAGGGTTGTTTACACCTGAAGCTGCATTGAAGCCAGACCTGCTCAGTTCCCAAATGGACCAGGCTCAGACACTTTGCTGCACATCAGTCTGCCTGCCCTTAGACACCTTCCCCTTGGCTGCCAAATGGCAGCAAATTGGGAAGCATGGCAACAATGTGCCGATACCCCTTGGAAAGATCCGTGATATGCAGGTTGAGAGTCACTGTGATCATGATGGGGAGAGCAGGCCAGACATGAGTTCAAATATGAAGATCTTTCTGCAGGATGTCCCACATCACAGTGACGAGGCTTTGGAAAACCTGAGTCTGTCAGTACATCATTCATCGGAGAGGCCCAGGTGGGACATGGTGTCTCTGATAACAGTGGGAGGAGGTTCCCTGGATGGGCAGGTCAATGCCTTCTCCCCAGAGGTCGGCTATAGCACGTCCCCACTGAGTGAGCACCTCTCAGGGTGAATGCTGGGGAGAGGTCGGCTATAGCCGTCCCCATGGACTTTGGAAGTGGTCTGAGCAATATACATTGAGTTCTGAACTATCTGGTTAAGTTTCCCGATGTCAACAAGGGAATAGCAATGAATGGAATGCAGTAGCATGATTTGCTCCTGGTTCTAGAGGAGGTTGTATCCAAAAGCTCCATTCATGGGTGGAAGTAGGTGTGGCACCTAATATCATTGGATGCACACAAGACTCTGTAAATGACTATTTCCATTTTGCACAAAGGTTCCTGCCCAATTTCCCCAAATTGATGTTATTTTACCTGCAATTAGAACATAATGCTGCACAAGAACAGGCAGCCAACCCGATTCTTGCTCCTGGCCTGGGATCAAGTCTCTCAGTGATTTATTCCTCCAGGGAATCACCCTCTGATTACAACATGAAACATTTTATGGGTTTACTAGACTAAGTGGGACCCGTTGGGTCACAGCTTCAAACGGGAGGGCTGGTCCCCCAACGCAATATTCCACCGCTCCACCAATTCCAATATTGGTGGCCAGTGGGGGGGGGGGTCTTTCTGGAGCGCTAGTATGGGTGTTGTGGGCTGAAGGGACTGGTTTCCAGAGGGCTAGTATGGACATTGTGGGCCGAATAGATTCTTGGGCTGGCGGCTCAGTGACTCTAGCCTGTTGTGCTGGCAGCTCACTCACAGCTGGTGGGCTGGCAGATCACTCATGGCTATCCCTTGAAATGCCACTTCAAATGCAGTGTCCTGCCACTTCAAGCAGGGTGCAAGGCCACCAAATCCAAGTGCAACGTCCTCCCACTTCAAGCAGGGTGCAAGGCCACCAAATGCAAGTGCAGCGTCCCGCCATTTCAAGCAGGGTGCAAGGCCACCAAATCCAAGTGCAGTGTCCTGCCACTTCAAGCAGGGTGCAAGGCCACCAAATCGAAGTGCAGCGTCCTGCCACTTCAAGCAGGGTGCAAGGCCACCAAATGCAAGTGCAGCGTCCTGCCACTTCAAGCAGGGTGCAAGGCCACCAAATCCAAGTGCAGCGTCCTGCCACTTCAAGCAGGGTGCAAGGCCACCAAATCCAAGTGCAGCGTCTTGCCACTTCAAGCAGAGTGCAAGGCCACCAACCTCAAGTGCAGTTTCCTACCACTTCAACCAGGGTGCAAGGCCACTAAAGACAGAAGGGGTGTGGCCTTCATGGCGTGATTGAAAGGAGAGAGAATCTCAACATTTTTAAACACTTTTAACTCTTATTTTTCATCAATGGGAAAAATCCTCGGCACCTGATGAGTGGAAGGGGACTCTGAGTAAGATGGCCAAAAATCACAGCCGTATGTGGTAGCTTATTTTCTAAAATCAATATACAGCACAAACAGGAAGTAGTCGATTAGACTTTTAATTATATAGAAGGCAACACCACATTTCAATAAGGCAACACCATGTTTCAATAAGGCAACACCACGTTTCAATAAGGCCACACCACTTTAGCATTTTCAACCCAAAGGCAGCTTTAGCATTTTCAACCCAAAGGCAGCTTTAGCATTTTCAACCCAAAGGCAGCTTTAGCATTTTCAACCAAAAGGCATCTTTAGCATTTTTCAACCCAAAGGCAGCTTTAGCATCTTCAACCCAATGGCATCTTTAGCATTTTCAACCCAAAGGCAGCTTTAGCATTTTCAACCCAAAGGCAGCTTTAGCATTTTCAACCCAAAGGCAGCTTTAGCATTTTCAACCCAAAGGCAGCTTTAGCATTTTCACCCCAAAGGCAGCTTTAGCATTTTAAAAGCAAAGGCAACTTTAGCATTTTCAAAGAAAAGGCAGCTTTAGCATTTTAAAACCAAAGGCAACTTTTGCATTTTCAAACAAAAGGCAACTTTAGAATTTTCAAACCAAAACACACTTTTGCATTTTCAAACCAAAGGCAACTTTTGCATTTTCAAACCAAAACACACTTTTGCATTTTCAAACTACATCTTCAAACCACATTAAGGGCCCTCACAGGTCAGCAAAACCACTCACAGTTTAGTAGACATGCATTCAGTGTTATTCACAGCTCAGACAGAGAGTCACGACCTCTCCCTCCCCCATCTTGCAGAGAACTAAGGCACCTCCAGACTTCCGGGTTTTATAGTCCCTCCCCCCTCCGACCAGAAGGGGCGTGGCCTTCATGCCGTGATTGACAGGAGAGAGAATCTCAACATTTTTAAAACATTAATAAGTCTTTTATATTTCATCGATGGGAAAAATCCTCTTGTCCTGCGCAGCGGACGGGAACTCTGAGTAAGATGGCCAAAAATCACAGCCGTAAGTGGTAGCGTGTTTTCTAAAATCAATATGCAGTGCAACATGAATTGGTCAAGATCAGAGTTTTAATTATATGGATTTTGTTCTGAATGTTACTTAATAATCTAAGAGAATGTTTGATTGCATTCTGTTACCTACCACCTACAGACTTGTAGCTTTAATAATAAAGAGCAGATTGGCCTTATTATCGTTCATACAAAATTACTATTGGCAGCAGCGGCTCCCTCGAGTTATGAATGTACTGACTTATGGAAATCCAATTTCACGCAAATTCTCTCACCCATTTTTCAAATTGGTAATAATAATAGTAAAATGTTTCAATAGACAATAGACAACAGGTAAAGGAGTAGGCCATTCGGCCCTTCGAACCATTCAATATGATCATGGCTGATCATCCACAATCAGTACCCCGTTCCTGCCTTCTCCCATGTCCCCTGACTCCGCTATCATTAAGAGCTCTATCCAGCTCTCTCTTGAAAGTATCCAGAGAATTGGCCTCCACTGCCCTCTGAGGCAGATAATTCCACAGACTCACAACTGTGAAAAAGTGTTTGCTCGTCTCTGTTCTAAATGCCTTACTCCTTATTCTTAAACTATGGCGCCTAGTTCTGGACTCCACCAACATCGGAAACATGTTTCCTGCCTCTAGTGTATCCAAACCCTTAATAATCTTATATGTTTCAATAAGATACCCTCTCATCCTTCTAAATTCCAGAGTATACAAGCCCAGCCGCTCCATTCTCTCAGCATATAACAGTCCTGCCATGCCGGAAATTAACCTTGTAAACCTACGCTGCACTCCCACAATAGCAAGAATGTCCTTCCTCAAATTATTGGACCAAACCTGCACACAATACTCCAGGTATGGTCTCACTAGGGCCCTGTACAATTGCAGAAGGATCTCTTAGCTCCTATACTCAACTCCTCTTGTTATGAAGGCCAACATGCCATTCGCTTTCTTCACTGCCTGCTGTACCT
This sequence comes from Malacoraja senta, assembly GCA_038087875.1. Classification (NCBI taxonomy): domain Eukaryota; kingdom Metazoa; phylum Chordata; class Chondrichthyes; order Rajiformes; family Rajidae; genus Malacoraja; species Malacoraja senta. The sequence goes on along the minus strand of JAXLNO010004646.1, from coordinate 17,999 downwards.
GCATGCTTACTTTCATTGACTGATCAACAAGGACCCCCCAGATCCCATTGTACTTCCCCTTTTCCCAACTAGACACCATTTAGTTAACAATCTGCCTTCCTGTTTTTGCCACCAAAGTGGATAACATCACATTTATCCACGTTAAACTGCACCTGCCATGCATCTGCCCACTCACCCAACCTGTCCAAGTCACCCTGCATTGTCATAGCATCCTCCTCACAGTTCACACTGCGTCCCAGCTTTGTGTCATTTGCAAATTTGCTAATGTTTTTTTGAATCCCTTCATCCCTTCATCGACCGTCCTCGCGGCCTACCATCGGGGTCTGGAGCAGCGTTTCCTAATGGGACCGACCAGAACCACGGCTTCGGTGGTGGCACAGCGCTGGAGCGCTATCGCCGTGCAGGAGCTCTGGTGAGCTGAAACCGCCGATGAAACATCGCGGGGCCGCGGGACTGTGCAGCGCTGACTTTAACATCGGGAGCCTGGTATCACTCGCTGAGATCGCCTGTGGTGGAGCCCCGTCTAGCGCGGCCTATTGGCTTCGGAAGCCGCGGTCTCCAGTAAGGAAGCAGCCGTTCCAGGCATCCCAAGCCGCTGTGAGGGTTCTCCTGACGCTGGAGCATCATCACCCTGCGAGAAGGGCCTGAAACATCGGGCCGCCATAGCGGCGACTGCGGAGGCCTCAATAGGCCCGACTATAGGTGGACAAGGGATGGGGACTGGACTTTGTGCGTTCCCTCACAGTAAGAACCATTGTGGGGGGATGTTTTTATGTTTTATGTTAAATTTCTTTATAATGTTATGTTATTCTTATTAATGTGCTGCAATGGCAACTTGAATTTCACTACACCAATTGGTGGATGTGACAATAAATGAACCTTATGACAGGGCTCGAAATTAACGGTTGCCCGGATGCCAATGACCACCCAAAGTGCCGCCGGACAATCTAAACGGCGAGTCATTTTGCCCGCCTTGACACTGCAGATACTGGTTTATACCGAAGATAGACACAAAACACAGGAGTAACTCAGCGGGTCAGACAGCATCTCTGGAGAAAAGGAACGTGACGTTTTGTGTCGTCGGCGGCAACAGTTGTCCGAGCGAATGACGGGTACCGCACAGCAGCAGCGGTGGACGCGACAGCGGCTCCATCTCCTCCCGCACCCCGCCCGCCCTGATAACGGCCGCTGCTTGCAAACCCGCTAATTGCGATAACCGCTTTCAAAACAAACCCTCTCGCACGCCGAGGCAGGGAGGAGGGAGGGAGGGAGGGGGAGGCCTCCTTCTGCCGTCTGAAGCAGCTGCACCAAAGATCCTTTAGCTATAGGATCTTTGAGCTGCACCGCTCAGCCCCGAACCTTGCTGTTGGCTGGCGGAGGAGGGGAGGCGGTGGCCATTCATCCTGTACTGAACCCTCCATTCATCCTGTACTGAACCCCCCCATCCATCCCATACAGATCCCACCTATTCTTGTTTTGTTTTTGTTTTTTTTCCCCACCTGCCTCAATCGATCCATTCTGCACCGAATGCCTTCTCAACCCCCCCTCCCCACCCACCTACCCCGCCATCTATCCACCCCGCACTGATTCACACCCCCCCCCCGGTCCCTGAAACTATTGTGATGGAAATGTCTTCAGAGCGAACATTGACTAAGTTTGATAACGGAATGCAATCAAATGTGTTTTAATTCCCAATGTTATTATTTGTTTTAGTCCATAAAGATGGATTAATTTAATTGTGAACATGTGAAACATTAAAACCGCAGTGTTCGATTGTCACTGCTACCGTTGACATGTTATTAAAGAATTCATTTTAACGGCAAATCAATGCTCTTAATATGGAGTATCAGTACTGTAGTTATTTAATGAGCAACATTCACAACTATACGTTGGATTTATCCAGGTTTTACTTCTACAGTCGGTCATATACATCACAAATTTGGTCAGAAGATATTTCAGTTGAAATTTTAACGTTAATTCTGAAGTGGGAATGATGGAAACAGCGTTTATTAATAAATTTTTTAAATCCGGTGTGTACAAACTGGGTATCTTCATTGCTGTTCGCAACACGTACACCTAATCTGAATGTCCGGTAATGTGGCGTTTTGACACCTTTAAACATATTACCAAAAGAACATTTGCTGGAGTTATGTCCTTTGGCCATTTCTTGTCAGTTAGTGTAATGTTTAACCTGTCAGATGGGTATAGGCGGTTTTAACAGCTATTATCATAAAATGCCTTTAGAAATTTCCTTGCAACCTGTATATTTTGTTATGGATAAATTATGTGGGAAGCGAGAGTGTTTCTGTACCAATAGCAATAATGACCCATGCTATGGCCATGTCATGGTAATTTTCGGTCCTTCACAGAAAACATGCTTGCATCAATCTGTAGTGTGCATGGTTAAACTTATATGTGACCATGGTCCAGGATTTATTGACACAGGTTGATCATATGCTGAATAATCCAACCACATTTTTGTTTGGAAGTGGAAAGAACTAATAGAAATTGCATTCATTGCAATGTGCAAAAAGAGTTGAGATACTGTATTTTAATTTTGCTGCATGTCATTGTGATATATATCATGTCTTGATTGGTGAATATGTTTAGTTTGTGACTTTATTTGAAAGAAATAATATGTGAATGCTTCATTGAGCATAATTCCGACTGGTAACTACGCACTTCGTCCGAGCGCATTATCGCACGCGTCATGCAAACCGTCTTAAATGACCACCTAAACTGTAATTTGGCAACCTAAAAAGCTGCCAAGGTTGCCCGGCTGGCAACAGGGAAAAAAAGTTAAGTGAGAGCCCTGTTATGAACCTTAAATCATTGATGTATATTGTAAATAGCTGCGGTCCCAGCACCGAGTCTTGCGGTACCCCACTAGTCACTGCCTGCCATTCTGAAAGGGACCCGTTAATCAATACTCTTTGTTTCCTGTCTGCCAACCAATTTTTTAAATCTATGTCAGCACTCTACCCCCAATACCATGTGCCCTAATTTTGCCCACTAATCTCCTATGTGGGACCTTATCAAATGCATTCTGAATGTCCAGGTACACTACATCCACTGGCTCTCCCTTGTCCATTTTCCTAGTTACATCCTCAACAAATTCCAGAAGATTAGTCAAGCATGATTTCCCCTTCATAAATCCATGCTGACTCGGACCGATCCTGTTATTGCTATCCAAATGTTCCGCTATTTCATCTTTTATGATTGACTCCAGCATTTTTCCCACCATCGATGTCAGGCTAACTGGTCTACAATTCCTTGTTTACTCTCTCCCGCCTTTCTTAAAAAGTGGGATAACATTAGCTACCCTCCAATCCACAGGAACTGATCCTGAATCTATAGAACATTGGAAAAATATCACCAATACGTCCACGATTTCTAGAGCCACTTCCTTAAGTACCCTGAGATGCAGACCATCAGGCCCTGGGGATTTATCAGCCTTCAGTCCTATCCGTCTACCCAACACCATTTCCTGCCTAATGTGGATTTCCTTCAGTTCCTCCCTCACCCCAGATCCTCTCGCCACTAGTACATCAGGAAGATTGTTTGTGTCCTCCTTTGTGAAGACAGATCCAAAGTACCTGTTCAACATCTGCCATTTCCTTGTTCCCCATAATAAATTCACCTTTTTCAGTCTTCAAGGGTCCAACTTTGGTCTTAACTAATTTTTTCCTCTTCAGATACCTAAAGAAACTTTTACTATCCTCCTTTATAATCTTGGCTAGATTACCTTCGTACCTCATCTTTTCTCCCCTTATTGCCTTTTTAGTTATCTTCTGTTGCTTTTTAAACATTACCCAATCCTCTTGCTTCTGGCTCATCTTTATTACGTTGTATGACAATAGACAATGGACAATAGACAATAGGTGCAGGAGTAGGCCATTCGTCCCTTCGAGCCAGCACCGCCATTCAATGTGATCATGGCTGATCATCCCCAATCAGTATCCCGTTCCTGCCTTCTCCCCATATCCCCTGACTCCGCTATTTTTAAGAGCCCTATCTAGCTCTCTCTTGAAAGCATCCAGAGAACCTGCCTCCACCGCCCTCTGAGGCAGAGAATTACACAGACTCACCACTCTCTGTGAGAAAAAGTGTTTCCTCGTCTCCGTTCTAAATGGCTTACTCCTTATTCTTAAACTGTGGCCCCTGGTTCTGGACTACCCCAACATCGGGAACATGTTTCCTGCCTCTAGCGTGTCCAAACCCTTAACAATCTTATATGTTTCAATGAGATACCCTCTCATCCTTCTAAACTCCAGAGTGTACAAGCCCAGCTGTTCCATTCTCTCAGCATATGACAGTCCCGCCATCCCGGGGTGATGGGTCTCGTCCCGAAACGTCACCTATTCCTTCTGTCCAGAGATGCTGTCTGTCCCGCTGAGTTACTCCAGCTTTTTGTGTCTATCTTCAACAACACAAGGAATCTGGAGCAAAACACAAAACGGGCTGTTAGCCCGTATTCTACTAAATTTTTTAAACCCAACAGCAGGTTTAACTCTGCAATTTAGGCTCGACGGCGGGTTTAAATCCCTGATATTTAGACTAAAGTCTAAGTTGTCTTTCTACTAATCGCCAAAGCTTAGACTGACCTTAGACTAGAGTCTAACTTGCCGCAAAATTTAGGCTCAGCAGGGGGCAGGTTTAAGGAAGGTTCAAGCTCGCTACGGAGAGAAGAAATGGCCGACGAGCTGGAAGCACTGCGGTGAGCAGAACGATTTGATGAGATCGAAAGGATTGCTCTACAAGCTGGGAGACTGGAGAATCATGTCACTGACTACGCTAATCCTTTTTTTAAGTACGACGATGACGAAAAGATTTTGTTTCACAAAATAGACAATAGGTGCAAGAGTAGGCCATAAGGCCCTTCGAGCCAGCACCGCCATTCAATGTGATCATGGCTGATCATCCCCAATCAGTACCCCGTTCCTGCCTTCTCCCCGTATCCCCTGACCGCTATTTTTAAGAGCCCTATCTAGCTCTCTTTTGAACGCATCAAAGAAACAGCAACATTCATCATCAATGAGCTGACTCCAGTACTCTCTAGGCGAAAGTCAGAATGGATTTCTGATCTGTAAGAAAACGTGGGGGATCAGACCCACGATAAGCATTCACATGGGTGATGGGTTGGGAGACGGTGGGCCTCCATCCGTTTGCCTCACGCTCTTCTTGTGCGAAGACCACTCTACCATCGCTTGCAACTTCATTCTCTTCCATTGCTCACGAAAGTCACGAAGATCTGTGCGGCTGCCAAACCGCGACTGGACTTGCGAATAAATCGCATCCCATGCCTTGTTCTTTTCAATTGTTGCCTGGAAATTGCACTTTTTTTTCTCGATAATTGTAATTTTATCGGCTAGTAACGTCAGGGGAAATTCTTTCTCGCTGGCGTCCCAGTTTCCTTTCGGCAGGTTTAAGGTGAGTTTAAGGAAAGTCTAACCTTGCAATTAGTAGAATACGGGCCTAAGTGTTGGAGGAACATGTTAGGTCAGGCAGCATCTGTGAATGGAATGATATGAGTCATTTGTCAGTTCAGCCATTTCCTAGTAAAGACCAAGATGTCAGTGTGATCAGCTGCAGTACATTTGCGGATAGCACAGAGCTCATCCTCAAGTCAACACACCCTCTGGAGGGAATTGTGGATGGTGAGAGAGACTGCAGCATTAAACTCCAGAGTCCAGAGGATTGTTGCTAGGAGCAGTGAAAGCCCTGTCCCACGGTACGAGTTCATTCCAAGAGCTCTCCTGACTTAAAAAAAAAATCAAACTCGTGGTAAGCACGGAGAATGAACGTAGCGGGTAAGTCGGAGCTCGGGGATGTCTCTTAGCGGCTCGTTACGCTAAAGGCAGGCACTTGGGAAGACTCCCTACGGCATGTAAGCACGGGAAGACTCGTGAAGATTTTTCAACATGATGAAAAATGTCCACGAGAGCCCCGAGTACCGACAAGTGGCCATTACTGTAAATCTCTGAGTTCGAATCAGGGCAACTCGGGAGAGCTCTTGGAATGAACTCGTACCGTGGGACAGGGCTTTAAAGCTGCCTTATGTTCATTAAAAGACAGACTGAAAGAGACAAGGCAAGCTTCCTGTGGCTTGTTTAAGTTGCATCAACCAAGTATAGCAAATTTATGCTATCCAATGGGAAGGCAAACATTCTTTTTCACAAAATTAATGCTGCAATTTGAACTATACTTGGCCTCCACAGCCTTCTGTGGCAAATAATTCCACAGGTTCACCACCCTCTGACTAAAAAAATTCCTCCACATCTCCTTCCTAAAGGAACATCGTTTAATTCTATGACCTCTAGTCCTAGACCCTCCCACTAGTGGAAACATCCTCTCCACATCCACTCTATCCAAGCCTTGCACTATTTGGTAAGTTTCAATGAGGTTCCCCCCTCATCCCTCTAAACTCCAGCGAGTACAGGCCCAGTGCCGTCAAACGCTCATCATATGTTAACCCACTCATTCCTGGGGTCATTCTTGTGAACCTCCTCTGGACCCTCTCCAGAGCCAGCACATCCATCCTCAGAGATGGGGCCCAAATTTGCTCACAATACACCAAATGCGGCCTAACCAGCGCCCTATAGAGCCTCAGCATTACATCCCTGTTTTGTAACTTCTGAAGGCGCCAGTGTATAATATTCCTGAACCATCAGGTCAGTAAAGTTAGAGTGACTGACACCGGAAATTCAGTCTTAATGCGCGAGTTGCTCAGTGAAAGGTTTCAGCCCGAAACGTTGCCTATTTCCGTCGCTCCATAGATGCTGCTGCACCCGCTGAGTTTCTCCAGCACTTTTGTCTACCTTCGATTTTTCAGCATCTGCAGTTCCTTCTTGAGCAAACAGTGAAGAAACCTGCTGAGTCACCCAGGTATGTGCACGAAAAGTGGTTCTCTTGGTATGCATTATTAAACAAGGCACAAGGCCATGATCAAACAAGGCCATTGAGTAGTTTTGTATTTATATTTCTTTACTGTTGTCCTGCCATTTGCATAGCTCCCTTAATCAATGAAGTCAGCCCCCTGAGGTTGAGAATCAGGGCAGTGTGCATCCTGGAGATGCATTCATGGACTGTCCATAATCTGAAAATCAGAAAAAATGTCTCTGGCTTTGTGACTCTTTGCCTGAACGTAAAGGATTATGGACTTAGTTTTAGTTTAGACACAGCATGGAAACAGGTCCTTCAGCTCACCGAGACCATACAACCATCGATCACGCTAGTTCTATGTTATCCCACGTTCTTCCCCACTCTCGTACACTTTAGGGGCAATTTTCTTCTTTTTTTTCAGAATTATTTTGCTTTACACCAACAAAGCCAGAGTTAGGCTGCTCCTGTGGTTCCATGAGAAATTATGTGCATCACATTGAACGGTGGATTTGAGTGAGTGCAACATTGGGTGGAATAGTCTCAACCCAAAACATCACCTATTCCTTTTCTCCAAAGATTCTGCCTGACACACTGAGTTACTCCAGCATTTTGTGTCTATCTATGGGTTCACTGAGTGTTAAAATCCACAAAGAGATATATTCCCTGGACTAGATTGAATGGTTGAAAGATTGTAATAAAGCCTAAATAATTAAATTTCACATTTTTTGTTGCTCTAAAGCATCATTGCTTTTTGTACTGCTCGCCCTTTGGAAAAAATGTAAAAATGAAGCTGCTCAGTTCCCAAATGGACCAGGCTCAGACACTTTGCTGCACATCAGTCTGCCTGCCCTTAGACACCTTCCCCTTGGCTGCCAAATGGCAGCAAATTGGGAAGCATGGCAGCAATGTGCCAATACCCCTTGGAAAGATCCATGATATGCAGGTTGAGAGTCACTGTGATCCTGATGGGGAGAGCAGGCCAGGCATGAGTTCAAATATGAAGATCTTTCTGCAGGATGTCCCACATCACAGTGACGAGGCTTTGAAAAACCTGAGTCTGTCAGTACATCATTCATCGGAGAGGCCCAGGTGGGACATGGTGTCTCTGATAACAGTGGGAGGAGGTTCCCTGGATGGGCAGGTCAATGCCTTCTCCCCAGAGGTCCCTGAAAGGCCACACGCACACCTTTAGTACTGAACAATACCCACTGAGTGAGCACCTCTCAGGGTGAATGCTGGGGAGAGGTCGGCTATAGCCGTCCCCATGGACTTTGGAAGTGGTCTGAGCAATATACATTGAGTTCTGAACTGTCCGGTTAAGTCTCCCGATGTCAACAAGGGAATAGCAATGAATGGAATGCAGTAGCATGATTTGCTCCTGGTTCTAGAGGAGGTTGTATCCAAAAGCTCCATTCATGGGTGGAAGTAGGTGTGGCACCTAATATCATTGGATGCACACAAGACTCTGTAAATGACTATTTCCATTTTGCACAGAAGTTCCTGCTCAATTTCCCCAAATTGATGTTATTTTACCTGCAATTAGAACATAATGCTGCACAAGAACAGGCAGCCATCCCGATTCTTGCTCCTGGCCTGGGAACAAGTCTCTCAGTGATTTATTCCTCCAGGGAATCACCCTCTGATTACAACATGAAACATTTTATGGGTTTACTAGACTAAGTGGGACCTGATGGGTCACAGCTTCACGTGGGAGGACTGGTCCCCCAACGCAATATTCCACCTCTCCACCAATTCCAATATTGGTGGGCAGTGGAGGGGGGAGGGGTCTTTCTGGAGCGCTAGTATAGGTGTTGTGGGGTCAAGGGACTGGTTTCCAGAGGGCTAGTATGGACATTGTGGGCCGAATAGATTCTTGGGCTGGTGGCTCAGTGACTCAAGCCTGTTGTGCTGGCACCTCACTCACAGCTGGTGGGCTGGCAGTTCACTCATGGCAATTCCTTGAAGTGCCACTTCAAGCAGGGTGCAAGGCCACCAAATCCAAGTGCAGCATCCTGCCACTTCAAGCAGGGTGCAAGGCCACCAAATCCAAGTGCAGCGTCCTGCCACTTCAAGCAGGGTGCAAGGCCACCAAATCCAAGTGCAGCGTCCGGCCACTTCAAGCAGGGTGCAAGGGCACCAAATCCAAGTGCAGCGTCCTGCCACTTCAAGTAGGGTGCAAGACCTCCAAATCCAAGAGCAGCGTCCTGCCACGTCAAGCAGGATGCAAGGCCACCAAATCCAAGTGCAGCATCCTGCCATTTCAAGCAGGGTGCAAGGCCACCAAATCCAAGTGCAGCGTCCTGCCACTTCAAGCAGGGTGCAGGGCCACCAAATCCAAGTGCAGCGTCCTGCCACTTCAAGCAGAGTGCAAGGCCACCAAACTCAAGTGCAGTTCCCTACCACTTCAAGCAGGGTGCAATTCCACTAAAGACACAAGCGGCATGGCCTTCATGGCGTGATTGAAAGGAGAGAGAATCTCAACATTTTTTAAACACTAATAACTCTTTTATTTTTCATCAATGGGAAATATCCTCGGCACCTGATGAGCAGAGGGGTACCCTGAGTAAGACGGCCAAAAAATCACAGCCGTATGTGGTAGCCTATTTTCTAAAATCAATATGCAGCGCAAACAGGAAGTGGTCAAGATTACACTTTTAATTATATAAAAGGCAACACCACATTTCATTAAGGAACACCACATTTCAATAAGGCAACACCACGTTAGCATTTTCAACCCAAAGGCAGCTTTAGCATTTTCAACCTAAAGGCAGCTTTAGCATTTTCAACCCAAAGGCAGCTTTAGCATTTTCAACCCAAAGGCAGCTTTAGCATTTTCAACCCAAAGGCAGCTTTAGCATTTTCAACCCAAAGGCAGCTTTAGCATTTTCAAACAAAGGCAGCTTTAGCATTTTCAAACCAACGGCCACTTTAGCATTTTCAAACCAAAGGCAACTTTAGCATTTTCAAACCAAAAGCAACTTTAGCATTTTCAACCGAAGGGCAACTTTTGCATTTTCAAACCAAAGGCAACTTTGGCATTCTCAAACCAAAACACACTTTTGCATTTTCAAATCAATACACACTTTTGTATTTTCAAACTACATTTTCAAACCACATTAAGGGCCCTCACAGGTCAGTAAACCCACTCACAGTTTAGTAGACATGCATTCAGTGCTATTCACAGCTCAGACAGAGAGTCACGACCTCTTCCTCCCCCATCTTGCAGAGAACTAAGGCACCTCCAGACTTCCGGGTTTTATAGTACCTCCCGCCCACCAGAAGAAGTAAGCACAAGGTAGTGATTGTGGGAGATTTCAATTTTCCACACAAAGACTGGGAAACACATTCTGTAAAAGGGCTGGATGGTTTGGAGTTTGTAAAATGTGTGCAGGATAGTTTTTTGCAGCAACACATAGAGGTACCTACTAGAGAATGGGCAGTGCTGGACCTCCTGTTAGGAAATGAGACAGGGCAGGTGGCGGAGGTATGCGTCGGGGAGCACTTCGGGTCCAGTGATCACAATACCATTAGTTTCAATATAATTATGGAGAGGGTCAGAACTGGATCTAGGGTTGAGATTTTTGATTGGAGAAAGGCTAACTTTGAGGAGATGCGAAAGGAGTTAAAAGGAGTGAATTGGGACATGTTGTTTTATGGGAAGGATGTAGAAGAGAAATGGAGGACATTTAAGGGTGAAATTTTAAGAGTACAGAATCTTTATGTCCCTGATCGGTTGAAAGGAAATAGTAAAAATTGGAAAGAGCCACGGTTTTCAAGGGAAATTGGACACGGTTCGGAAAATAATATAGGCAGCATGGAGTAAATGAGGTGCTTGAGGAGTATAAAGAATGTAAAAAGAATATTAAGAAAGAAATTAGAAAAGCTAAAAGAAGATATGAGGTTGCTTTGTCAAGTAAGGTGAAAGTAAATCCAAAGGGTTTCTACAGCTATATTAATAGCAAAAGGATAACAAGGAATAAAATTGGTTCATTAGAGAGTCAGAGTGGACAGCTATCTGCAGAGCCAAAAGAGATGGGGGAGATATTGAACAATTTCTTTTCTTCGGTATTCACCAAGGAGAAGGATATGGAATTATGTGAGGTAAGGGAAACAAGCAGAGTAGCAAGCAGGTCTCCATTTATCGACTTATTACAAGCATAGGGTGCAACATAACTTTGAAAATAAATGGTTTCAGGACCTGGTGAGGGGTGTGTAAAGATACGAAGTAGGTACATCCCTTTTATCTTATTTTACTTTCTTCTGTTTTCTATTTTTTCTTTCTTTTTCTTTGGTTTTCTTTTTAACTCTTTTTTGTGGTTTACGTTCCTACGGGTTTCTCTGGACCACTCTTTCACCACTCACTATCTTATCTAACTCTTTCTATTTTTCTTCTTTTTAAAGTTTAAAATAAGAAGTGGTACAAGAAATGTATTATGTTATTTTTGGTTGATATCACTGCAATGTACAATACTTCTAATAAATCTAAATATTAAAAAAAAAAAGATTAAATCAGATAGTGAATTGTTAACACTACCTAATGATATTAATAAAAGATTTGCTCAATTTTATCAAAATTTATATACATCTAAAACATCAGCAGATAGTACTAAAGTTATAGAGTTCTTGGATAACTGTAATCTCCCAAAACTTAACCTGATCGAACAAGAGGAATTAGGAGCACAAATCTCAATTAAGGAAATAGAAGAAACAATAAACTCACTAAAGAATGGAAAAACACCAGGACCAGATGGATTTAGTAATGAATTTTATAAAAGATTTTATGAGATAATTACACCACGTTTACATAAAATGTATACATATGCTTTCAAAGAACAAACATTACCAGAAACATTAGCGGAATCAACGATTACACTTATACCTAAAAAAGATAAAGATTTAGAAGACCCTGGTTCATACAGAGCCATTGCGCTGTTAAATACAGATAAAAAAAATACAAGCGAAAACATTAGCTAGAAGATTAAGTAAATATGTTAGTAAATTAATAAATGCGGATCAAACGGGGTTTATACCCAAGAGATACTCATGCAATAATCTGAGACGTCTGTTTAATATAATGCATTCATATAAAACTGAAGAACAAGACTTATCAATTATTTCATTAGACGCAGAAAAAGCATTCGATCAAGTGGAATGGGACTACCTTGTTAAAGTATTGCAAAAATTTCAAATGGGAGAGAATTTTATCTCATGGGTAAAACTATTATATGACAGGCCCACTGCTAGAATATTAACTAATAACATGTTGTCCCCGAAATTTCAATTATCAAGGGGCAATAGACAGGGATGTTCACTATCACCTCTGCTATTTGCTCTTGTAATAGAACCTCTAGCTGAAAGCATTAGAACACATCCGAATATCCATGGTTATAATACAAAATACTCAAATAATAAAATATCATTATACGCAGATGATGTACTACTATACATCACAAAATCACAAATCAGCATACCAAATATATTAAATCTAATAGAGGAATTTGGATCCTTTTCAGGATATAGAATAAATTGGAATAAAAGTGAAATTATGACGATAAAACCCCAAGACTCAACACACCTGTTAAAATTCCCTTTTAAAATTGCTTCAGAAAAATTTAAATATTTGGGAATTGAAATTACTAGAAAATATAAATCTTTATTTAATGCAAACTATATGCCCCTACTTAATAAATTAAACGCCCTGATTAAATTTTGGAAAACTCTTCCGATGTCTTTAATAGGCCGAATAAATGCTATAAAAATGATCTTTCTACCACAAATTTTATATTTATTCCAATCAATACCAATATACTTACCAAAAAAGTTTTTTTTTAAAACAGGATTCCGATATCACAAATTTTATATGGGACTATAAATCCCATAGAATTCAAAGAAGACATTTGTGCAAACCTAAAGAATTTGGTGGATTAACGCTTCCTAATTTTTTGTATTATTATTTGGCAGCAAATGTCAAAAATGTGATTCACCTGTTGGACAACTCTGCCCAGCAGGTGGATTGGATAGTAATGGAGAGAGAGGATTGCTCCCCTTTTAATATAGGAGCGATCCTTCTCTCACCAATAAAATTGAATAATACAATATACAGTAAAAATCCAATTATTCATAGTACAATTAGAATTTGGAAACAAATAAAATTAACCTTAAAATTAAGAAACCTATCGCTTCTCTCTCCAATAGTTAATAATCCGTCGTTTAAACCATCTATTATAGATAAATCATTTACACACTGGGAAAGAATAGGAATTAAAACCTTTGGAGATATGTATGAAAATGGAAATATTTTATCATTCCAACAACTACAATTTAAATACAATCTGAGAAGTAATCAATATTTTAAATATTTTCAAATCCGTGACTATTTGAAAAAATATACACAAGAATATCAAAATTTGTCTCCAGACCTATTAGACGAAGCAATGAATATAAAGGCGGAATCAACTAATTTAATATCATACTTGTATAATATCATCCTAAATATAGAAATACTATCATCCGATAGAATTAGAAGAGATTGGGAACAAGAACTAGCTATAAAAATTTCGAAAGAGAGTTGGGATAAACACTTGCTATATGTGCACAAATGCTCGATCAATGTAAGACATATTCTAATCCAATTTAAAACCTTACATAGAAACATAGAAAACATAGAAATTAGGTGCAGGAGTAGGCCATTCGGCCCTTCGAGCCTGCACCGCCATTCAATATGATCATGGCTGATCATCCAACTCAGTATCCCGTACCTGCCTTCTCTCCATACCCTCTGATCCCTTTAGCCACAAGAGCCACATCTAACTCCCTCTTAAATATAGCCAATGAACTGGCCTCGACTACCCTCTGTGGCAGAGAGTTCCAGAGATTCACCACTCTCTGTGTGAAAAATTCTTCTCATCTCGGTTTTAAAGGATTTCCCCCTTATCCTTAAGCTGTGACCCCTTGTCCTGGACTTCCCCAACATCGGGAGCAATCTTCCTGCATCTAGCCTGTCCAACCCCTTAAGAATTTTGTAAGTTTCTATAAGATCCCCTCTCAATCTCCCAAATTCTAGAGAGTATAAACCAAGTCTATCCAGTCTTCCTTCATAAGACAGTCCTGACATCCCAGGAATCAGTCTGGTGAACCTTCTCTGCACTCCCTCTATGGCAATAATGTCCTTCCTCAGATTTGGAGACCAAAACTGTACGCAATACTCCAGGTGTGGTCTCACCAAGACCCTGTACAACTGCAGTAGAACCTCCCTGCTCCTATACTCAAATCCTTTTGCTATGAAAGCTAACATACCATTCGCTTTCTTCACTGCCTGCTGCACCTGCATGCCTACTTTCAATGACTGGTGTACCATGACACCCAGGTCTCGCTGCATCTCCCCTTTTCCTAGTCGGCCACCATTTAGATAATAGTCTGCTTTCCTGTTTTGCCACCAAAATGGATAACCTCACATTTATCCACATTATACTGCATCTGCCAAACATTTGCCCACTCACCCAGCCTATCCAAGTCACCTTGCAGTCTCCTAGCATCCTCCTCACAGCTAACACTGCCCCCCAGCTTAGTGTCATCCGCAAACTTGGAGATATTGCCTTCAATTCCTCATCCAGATCATTAATATATATTGTAAATAACTGGGGTCCCAGCACTGAGCCTTGCGGTACCCCACTAGTCACTGCCTGCCATTGTGAAAAGGACCCGTTTACTCCTACTCTTTGCTTCCTGTTTGCCAGCCAGTTCTCTATCCACATCAATACTGAACCCCCAATGCCATGTGCTTTAAGTTTGTATACTAATCTCTTATGTGGGACCTTGTCGAAAGCCTTCTGGAAGTCCAGATACGCCACATCCACTGGTTCTCCCCTATCCACGCTACTAGTTACATCCTCGAAAAATTCTATAAGATTCGTCAGACATGATTTACCTTTCGTAAATCCATGCTGACTTTGTCCAATGATTTCACCACTTTCCAAATGTACTGCTATCCCATCTTTAATAACTGACTCTAGCAGTTTTCCCACTACCGATGTTAGACTAACTGGTCTGTAATTCCCCGTTTTCTCTCTCCCTCCCTTCTTAAAAAGTGGGGTTACGTTTGCTACCCTCCAATCCTCAGGAACTACTCCAGAATCTAAAGAGTTTTGAAAGATTATTACTAATGCATCCACTATTTCTGGAGCTACTTCCTTAAGTACTCTGGGATGCAGCCTATCTGGCCCTGGGGATTTATCGGCCTTTAATCCATTCAATTTACCCAACACCACTTCCCAACTAACCTGGATTTCACTCAATTCCTCCAACTCCTTTGTCCCGCGGTCCCCTGCTATTTCCGGCAGATTATTTATGTCTTCCTTAGTGAAGACGGAACCAAAGTAGTTATTCAATTGGTCCGCCATATCCTTGTTCCCCATGATCAACTCACCTGTTTCTGACTGCAAGGGACCTACATTTGTTTTAACTAATCTCTTTCTTTCACATATCTATAAAAACTTTTGCAGTCAGATTTTATGTTCCCTGCCAGTTTTCTTTTCATAATCTATTTTTCCTTTCCTAATTAAGCCCTTTGTCCTCCTCTGCTGGTCTCTGAATTTCTCCCAGTCCTCTGGTATGCTGCTTTTTCTGGCTAATTTGTACGCATCATCCTTCACTTTGATACCATCCCTGATTTCCCTTGTTATCCACGGATGCACTACCTTCCCTGATTTATTCTTTTGCCAAACTGGGATGAACAATTTTTGTTGTTCATCCATGCAGTCTTTAAATGTCTTCCATTGCATATCCACCGTTAACCCTTTTAGAATTAATTGCCAGTCAATCTTGGCCAATTCACGTCTCATACCCTCAAAGTTACCTTTCTTTAAGTTCAGAACCATTGTTTCTGAATTAACAATGTCACTCTCCATCCTAATGAAGAACTCAACCATATTATGGTCACTCTTGCCCAAGGGGGCACGTACAACAAGACTGCTAACTAACCCTTCCTCATTACTCAATACCCAGTCTAAAATAGCCTGCTCTCTCGTTGGTTCCTCTACATGTTGATTTAGATAACTATCCCGCATACATTCCAAGAAATCCTCTTCCTCAGCACCCCTGCCAATTTGATTCACCCAATCTATATGTAGATTGAAGTCACCCATTATAACTGTTTTGCCTTTGTCGCACGCATTTCTAATTTCCTGTTTGATACCATGTCCAACTTCACTACTACTGTTAGGTGGCCTGTACACAACACCCACCAGCGTTTTCTGCCCCTTAGTGTTTCGCAGCTCTACCCATACTGATTCGACATCCTCGAAACTAATGTCCTTCCTTTCCATTGCGTTAATCTCCTCTCTAATCAGCAACGCTACCCCACCTCCTTTTCCTTTCTCTCTATCCCTCCTGAATATTGAATATCCCTGGATGTTCAGCTCCCAGCCTTGGTCACCCTGGAGCCATGTCTCCGTGATCCCAACTATATCATAGTCATTAATAGCTATCTGCACATTCAACTCATCCACCTTATTACGAATGCTCCTTGCATTGAGACACAAAGCCTTCAGGCTTGTTTTTACAACACTCTTACCCCTTATACAATTATGTTGAAAAGTGGCCCTTTTTGATTTTTGCCCTGGTTTGTCTGCCTGCCACTTTTACTTTTCACCTTGCTACCTATTGCTTCTACCCTCATTTTACACCCCTCTGTCTCTACGCTCACACATTTAAGAAACCCTTTCCCTTTAACTCCATCCTCCACTATCCCATTCGACACCCCACCCCCTTATTCAGTTTAAAACCCACCCGTGTAGCAGTGGCAAACCTGCCTGCCAGAATGCTGGTCCCACACCTGTTAAGATGCAATCCGTCCCTTTTGTACAGTTCCCCCTTACCCCAAAACAGATCCCAGTGATCTAAGAATCTAAATCCCTGCCCCGTGCACCAGTTCCTCAGCCACACATTCAGGTCCCGTATCTCCCTGTTCCTGCTCTCGCCAGCACGTCATTTACATAGACTATATTACTCAAAAACTAAAATAAGTAAATTTTTTCCAAATGTCTCCCCCATCTGTGATAAATGTCTATCCCAAGAAGCAACTATAGCACATTCCTTTGTTTTTTGTATAAAAATCCAAAAATTTTGGAATGAAATCTTTGAAATTTTTACAAAATTATTTAAAATAAAACTGAAACCGAACGCAGAATTGATTATGTTTGGAACAATGGAAGCCAGCTTTGAGCTGACTTCTTCCAAAAGAGCTTCCTTAAATTAAGGCTTAATAATGGCAAAAACCCATACTTAAATTCTGGAAAACGCTCCCACACCAACGATAAAAATGTGGATTTCAAATATGTCCGAAATGTTACACCTGGAAGACATGAGAAGACACCCCACCTCCTTTTCCTTTCTGTCTATCCCTCCTGAATATTGAATATCCTGGATGTTCAGCTCCCAGCCTTGGTCACCCTGGAGCCATGTCTCCGTGATCCCAACTATATCATAGTCATTAATAGCTATCTGCACATTCAACTCATCCACCTTATTACGAATGCTCCTTGCATTGAGACACAAAGCCTTCAGGTTGTTTTACAGCACTCTTACCCCTTATACAATTATGTTGAAAAATGGCCCTTTTTGATTTTTGCCCCTGGATTTGTCTGCCTACTACTTTTACTTTTCACCTTGCTACCTTTTGCTTCTACCCTCATTTTACACCCCTCTGTCTCTCTGCTCGCACATTTAAGAAACCCACCACCTCTTATTCTCTGTTTATTATCTTTTTCTTCTTTCCCCCCTACATGTTGGGTCTGAGTGCTTCCCTTCTCTGCCTCCTGCCTCACACATTGTCTACTAGGTTTCTCTATTTGAGTCCCTCCCCCAACCGTTCTAGTTTAAAGTCTCCCAGTAGCCTTTGCAAATCTCCCCTCCAGGATATTGGTCCCCCTCGGGTTCAAGTGCAACCCGTCATTTTTGTACAGGTCACACCTTCCCCAAAAGAGGTCCCAATATTCCAGAAACTTGAATCCCTGCCCACTGCACCAGTCCTTCCAGCCACGCATTTATCCTCCACCTCGCTCCATTCCTACTCTCACTGTCGCGTGGCACAGGCAGTAATCCTGAGATTGTTACCTTTG
>JAXLNO010004645.1:0-42971 GCA_038087875.1 Malacoraja senta | reverse complement strand
GATAATACCACACATAAATACAGTCAAGTCAAACTCAAGTAGAATAAGTAGAGCAAAGGGGAAGATACAGAGTGCAGGAAACAGTTCTCAGCATTGTGGCACGTCATTTTTTAGGTTTTTTACTTTTAGTATTTTTTCAGTTTCAGATACACAAATTGTAACAGGCCCTTCGGCCCACCCAGTCCATGCTGACCAGCGATCATCCCATACACTAGTTCTATCCACACGCCAGGGACAATTTACACAAACCAAATAACCTACAAACCTGCATGTCTTTGGGATGTGGGATGAAACTGGAGCATCGGAGAAAGCCCAGGTGGTCACAGGGAGAATGTGCAAACTCCACACAGACAGCACCCAGAGTAAGGATCGAACCCGGGACTTCTGCCGGACGGGGGGGGGGGGGGGGGGGGGGAAGGAGAAATGACCGGGGTGGGACAAGTAACTCTTATCTACAGGGTCACTTCTATAGTCTTCTTCTCATTGAGTCCACACACAAGATTAGGAGTTGTTCAGCAGAGCTGAACACACTTCTCGGCATCTGCACACAATGGTGTCTGTCTTGTCGCTTCTTGTCGCTTCTTGTGCGTGGTGGTGGGAAGATTGGTGGAAACAGGGGCCGCGATCAACGTGAACGCTCTTTCCTTCACCCCGCTTCTATAGTTAAATTCTAATATTGCAAAAGTTTCTAACGCATTGAAAGCTCGTCAAAGTAATAGGCACTCAGGCGTTAAGTCAAGGTGATTGAGAATGGCCTTACAAGCTGGAGATGTGAAGGTAATTTACACAGTTAATGGGATTGAACAATGAACATATTTATATTGTCTAAAATACCACCTCAGCAACTTTTTACGGTCAGTTAGTTAATGGACTGCTGGTGCTTTAGCTTTGCATAAATAGACCATGCACTGTTTATCATCCCAGCTCAGATAATGCTGGGAAGGTTGTGGAACAGTGGCCCAGCGGTAGAGTTGCTGCCTTACAGCGCTTGCAGCGCCGGAGACCCGGGTTCGATCCCGACTACGGGTGCTGTCTGTACGGAGTTTGCACGTTCTCCCCGTGACCCGCATTTGCCTTTCTCCAAGATCTTCGGTTTCCTCGCACACTCCAAAGACGCTGTGGTTTGTAGGCTAATTGGCTTGGTATAAATTGTCCCTAGTGTGTGTAGGGTGGCGTTGATGTGCGGGGATCGCTGGTCGGCACGGACTCGGTGGGCCGAAGGGCCTGTTTCCGCGCTGTATCTCTAAACTAAACTAAAATAAGAGGGACGCAGAGCTAGTGAAGCAGGATTCATCCCCACATCGGACGCCCACGTGCTGTGTTGCTCGATGTCTCCATAACTCTAAAACAATCCAGGACCTAAATGTTTTAATTTGAAAGCTTTATGTTTAAGAAGGAACTGCAGATGCTGGAAAAATCGAAGGTAGACAAAAATGCTGGAGTAACTCAGCGGGCGAGGCAGCATCTATGGAGAGAAGGAATAGATGACGTTTCGGGTCAAGACCCTTCTTCAGACTGATGTGGGGGTGGGTGAGGGGGGGGGGGGGTGGGGAGAAGAAAGGAAGAGGCGGAGACAGTTAATTTGAAAGCTAGTAGGTTTTGAGATAGAATTTTCTACCATAGATTTGAATGCAGAATGAGATGAGGAATCACATCTGTATCCATCCTGACTTTTCCAGTTAAATTATTAATGGGAGGAGCTTATTCCCACGGGTAAATGGTATGTCTAAAGAGTATAAGGAGAATGGGGGACCAATGGTCAGTTTACAGAAGGCTGTGGAGGCCAATGGATATGTTTAAGACAGAGATAGATAGGTTCTTGATCCGTACGGGTGTCAGGGGTTATGGGGAGAAGGCAGGAGAATGGGGTTAGGAGGGAGAGATAGATCAGCCATGATTGAATGGTGGAGTAGACTTGATGGGCCGAATGACCTATTTCTGCTCCTACCACTTATTGCTCAAATTTACCAGTGGGGAAGCATATTAAAGATATGTGACTGATGGAAACAAAACACAACAGTAACTGGTGAGATATTTGGCTTGTAGCTAAAGTGAAGAAAACCAGCCCTTCTGATTAAAGTGACAAATGGAGGCACAAGAAACTGCAGTTGGTGGAATCTTGAGTAAGGACGGGAGACAGATGCAGATCACAAGGTCATAAGTGATAGGGGTGGAATTAGGCCATTCGGCCCATCAAGTCTACTCTGCCATTCAATCATGGCTGATCTATCTCTCCCTCCTAACCGCATTCTCCTGCCTTCTCCCCATAACCTCTGACACCCGTACTAATCAAGAATGTATCTATCTATGCTTTACAAATATCCACTCTTGGCCTCCACAGCCCTCTGTGGCAAAGAATTCCACAGATTCACCACCCTCTGACGAAAGAAACCTCTCCTCATCTCCTTAACCATATAACCATATAACCATATAACCATTACAGGCCATCTCGGCCCTTCAAGTCCGTACCGAACACTTTTTTTTCCCTTCTTTCCCCCCCCCCCCTTCTTTCTTCTTACTTCCCCCTAGTCCCATCTACCTGCACTCAGACCATTCTTCCTAAATGAACGTCCTGTAATTCTGAGTCTGTGACCCCCGATCCTCGACTCTCCCATTAGTGGAAACATCCTCTCCACATCCACTCTATCCAAGCCTTTCACTATTCTTGTGACATAACATAATGTACTTCCATCAGGTCTCACCGCAACCTCCAGAATTATGGAAAAAAAAAAACAAATCTGTCCAATTTCTCCCTGTAGCTAATGCGCTCTGATCCAGGCATCATTCTGGTAAACCTCTGCACCCTCTCCAACGCCCCATCCTTCCTGTAATGGGGGCGACCAGAACGAACTGCACGCAATACTCCAAATGCAGCCTGACCCAGGTTCCATAAACCTTCCCAGCACTGCAGAGCATCAGTATAATAGACATTATTTTTTAAAATTAAAGGTCAAAATATGGAGAGGAAAGAAAAGTGTCATGCAATGTTATTGAATAAAATCTTGCTCTGATGAAGGCGAGATCGTATTAAAAGTAAAAGAAAGTTAATTGCTTCCATATGATATATTTTTTGCAAAAATCATTGGGCCTTTAATGATAAAAAATATAGCAGGCAATTATATATAATTCAATTTCAGTCGTTTAACAGGATGAGGTCGGTTTGTTTTTTCAATGTCGTGTGAAGCAGAATATTCATCAAAAACTCTGTGTCGAATGGGACATGTTGACTTTAATGGGTTCACCTTATCAGAGGTAAGATGGTTCTGACGGTGTGAATCGATCTGGTGGCGTTTTACACAAACAAGCTCCGAACAATGGCTCTGCTTTAAAACATCCAGAACATGTTCGGAGGCAATTAGAATCCTGACGGTAATATTGTGAAATTAAGGAAGGGAAATCATTTGAATATTTGTTGCCTGGAAACAAGTTTGGTGTTCAGTGTCTGAGCCTTGAACCGAAGTTTCATCTCGAAACAGACCAATTATGCTATTTTTATTATCACAGACTGTGAATTACAAAAACCTCTGTGCCGTTAGAGTTTGGTGACATGTAAAATGCCTGAAAAATTGATCCTGTGGTATTCTGTTTCAATCAGACAATGCGATGCAAAATTGATGTTACCTTGAGTAAATTGTACCGCCAATTACTGGAAGTTCGTTAAGTTCTCGGAGCAGAATTAGGCCATTCGGCCCATCAAGTCTACTCTGCCATTCAATCATGGCTGATCTATCTCTCCCTCCTAACCCCATTCTCCTGCCTTCCCCCCATAACCCCCTGACACCCGTACTAATCAAGAATCTATCATTGAACCTCATTGAGATATCAAATAGTGAAAGGCCTGGATAGAGTGGGTGTGGAGAGGATGTTTCTACTAGTGGAAGAGTCAGGGACTGGAGGTCACAGCCTCAGAATAAAAGGACGTTCCTTTAGGAAGGAGATGAGGAGGAATTTCTTTAGTCAGAGGGTGGTGAATCTGTGGAATTCTTTGCCACAGAAGGCTGTGGAGGCCAAGTCAGTGGATATATTTAAGGCAGAGATAGATAGATTGTTGATCAGTACGGGTGTCAGAGGTTATGGGGAGAAGGCAGGAGAATGGGGTTAAGAGGGAGAGATAGATCAGCCATGATTGAATGGCGGAGTGGACTTGATGGGCCGAATGGCCTAATTCGGCTCCTATCACTTATGAAATTATGAACTTATGACTCCGGTAGATTTCCAGGGGCCAAACTCTGGCCCTGGACCAGACACTGGTCAACGAAGAGCGAGTGGGCTGTCGACTTTTTATCCTCAACAGAAAACAAATATGAGACGAAGCTTCAAAGCAATAAAAAAAAGACAACAATGCATTTAAATAGTGGATTTATACGCTTAATGTCCCTCGAGTGATTTGAAGTCAGTGAATTATTTCTAAGGTGTTGTCAATTTTATAACGTAAATTAACAATGCAGCTAATTGGCAAGGAACAAATAACAAATTAGTAGTTGATAGATTCTGGTGGAGTCCATTACAAGAAGCTGGTGAACCTCAATGCTTTGCTCAAAGCCTGTCATGGGATATTTTACGGGCCTTTGGGACATTTTGCAGGTATTCAGCTGCCTCTCTGCTCCGTACATCAAGATGGGATGCTCGGTGGTGCAACGGTAGAGTTGCTGCCTCACAGCGCCTGGGACCCGGGTTCGATCCTGACCACGGGTGCTGTCCGAAGGGTGTTTGTACCTTCTCCCCGTGACCTGCGTGGGTTTTCTCCGGGTGCTGCGGTTTCCTCCCACGCTCCAAAGACTTGCAGGTTTGTCGGTTAATTGGCTTCGGGTAAAAATGTACGTTGCCCCGAGTGTGTGTAGGGTAGTGTTACTGTGTGGGGATCGCTGGTCGGCGCTGACTCGGTGGGCAGAAGGGCATGTTTCTGCGCTGTATCTCTAAAAAACGATAAAACTAAAAAACTAAAGAAAAATGAGATAAAACTGGAAAAAATGGAAATATATTGAGATGGAAACAGTAAAGGTGTCAGTTTTCTGATATTTATAATGCAGCACTCATCGTGTTCTCTCCACAGACGCTAAGCATCTTCTGTTTTATCGTGGTTCGGAGATGAGTTTGAGTTCAGTTTATTGTCAGGTGTACCGAGGTACAGTGAAAAGCTTTTGTTGCGTGCTAACCAGTCAGCGGAAAGACAATACATGATTACAATCGAGCTGTCCACAGTGTACAGATACATGATAAGGGAATAACATTTAGGGCAAGCTAAAGCCCAACAAAGTCCAGTCAAGGATAGTCCGAGGGTCACCAATGAGGTAGATAGTAGTTCAGGACCGCTCTCTGGTTGTGGTAGGATGGTTCAGTTGCCTGATAACAGCTGGGAAGAAACTGTCCCTGAATCTGGAGGTGTGCGTTTTCACACTTCTGTACCTTATGCCCGATGGGAGAGGGGAGAAGAGGGAGTGGCCGGGGTGTGATTGGTCCGTGATGATGCTGCTGGCCTTGCCGAGGCAGCGTGAGGTGTAGATGGAGTCAATGGAAGGGAGGTTGGTTTGCGTGATGGTCTGGGCTGCGTCCACAATTCTCTGCAATTTCTTGTGGTCTTGGATGGAGCTGTTCCTCAATACTATCTGACTACCTGAGTACATGTTTGCCAGTGTTGACGTTGGTGTCTGTAATGGAAACTTGTCCATTTTAATCTCCATGGAAAACAATGAAAATCAACAACAGGCGTTTCACACTGTACATGTTTGCATATCGGCAAACTTGGATCTCAAATTGAATTGCTAGCATGGTTAATATAAATTCATTACAAAGAAACATAGAAACATAGAAAATAGGTGCAGGAGTAGGCCATTCGGCCCTTCGAGCCTGCACCGCCATTCAGTATGATCATGGCTGATCATCCAACTCAGTATCCTGTACCTGCCTTCTCTCCATACCCCCTGATCCCTTTAGTCACAAGGGCCACATCTATCTCCCTCTTAAATATAGCCAATGAACTGGCCTCAACTACATTCTGTGGCAGAGAATTCCAGAGATTCACCACTCTCTGTGTTAAAAAAAAAATTCTCATCTCAGTCCTAAAAGATTTCCCCTTTATCCTTAAACTGTGACCCCTTGTTCTGGACTCCCCCAACATCGGGAATAATCTTCCTGCATCTAGCCTGTCCAACCCCTTAAGAATGTTGTAAGTTTCTATAAGATCCCCCCTCAGTCTTCTAAATTCCAGCGAGTACAAGCCGAGTCTATCCAGTCTTTCCTCATATGAAAGTCCTGACATCCCAGGAATCAGTCTGGTGAACCTTCTCTGTACTCTCTCTATGGCAAGAATGTCCTTCCTCAGATTAGGAGACCAAAACTGTACGCAATACTCCAGGTGTAGTCTCACCAAGACCCTGTACAACTGCAGTAGAACCTCCCTGCTCCTATACTCAAATCCTTTTGTTATGAATGCTAACATACCATTCGCTTTCTTCACTGCCTGCTGCACCTGCATGCCCACTTTCAATGACTGGTGTACCATGACACCCAGGTCTCGTTGCATCTCCCCTTTTCCTAATCCGCCACCATTCAGATAATAGTCTGCTTTCCTGTTTTTGCCACCAAAGTGGATAACCTCACATTTATCCACATTATACTGCATCTGCCAAACATTTACCCACTCACCCAGCCTATCCAAGTCATCTTGCAGCCTCCTAGCACCCTCCTCACAGCTAACACTGCCCCCCAGCTTCGTGTCATCCGCAAACTTGGAGATGTTGCATTCAATTCCCTCGTCCAAATCATTAATATATATTGTAAATAGCTGGGGTCCCAGCACTGAGCCTTGCGGTACCCCACTAGTCACTGCCTGAGAAGGCAAAAGAATGGGGTTTGGAGGTAATGATAGATCAGCCATGATTGAATGCGGAGTAGACTTGATGGGCCGAATGGCCCAATTCTGCTCCTCTCACATATGACCTTATGAAGTTCAAACTGAATGGGAAAGGGATGTTCTTTAAAAAAAAATCGAAGGACAAATTTATGATGAGCTGCGAAGAAATCTGTCTCACAAATAGGGGGAACAGAAGACTTCAAGGCACTGGGCTTGAGATGATAATAAAAAAATACAGGATACTGTTCTGATAGGGATTGATGTAGGGATCGATGAATCATTTAACCTTCCCCAACTTTAAACTATTTTCGGGACTAAATGTCCTTAAAAGCACTGATTAGTTTGATGGCGGTTGCCGATGTTTCTGCCTTTTATTCAGTTACGAAGATTTCGAATCAATTTTTAGGAGATCTGATACGTTTCTTTTTCAACCCATGTCTCTCTGCCTATTTATAGCTGGCGGTGGAAATACAATATACAGTGCAGACTTGAGTCAAACATTGCAGTTGAAGCGGAAGTGTGCAGACGTGACCTCGAATCCTTCACCGCTTCTGATGCTCAGTATCCGGGGAATTGCGAGATTAAAATAGTGATGTTGTCGCTATTAAATTGAGAAGTAAATTAAGCGTTTGGCCATGTACTGTAATTGAATGTTGGAACTAGCAGACCATAACAGGTCTGCTCTTCACAAACTTAACTATATGGTTCATTAAGTAAATGCAATGTAAAAGACTTTGTTCAAAATTGCACTCTTGTTAAATAACCCTTGTTATTCTGCTTTTGTGCTTTTGTGAAATAATGTGTCAGTCGACACTGCCTTGATCTTCATTGGAGTTTTCTATCAGTCTGTCTGCATTAATGAAGCTTTTTCAATCAATGTTTCACAGAGCTGAGAGGCGTTGAAAGTTGTGGAATGTGTTCCTGAACGGTCAGCTCACGGTGAATTATTTACACACCTAACAGGGCCATTTTTACTTGAACTTTTCACTAAAATTTGCACGGTTTCCACTAGTGGGAGAGTCCAGGACTTAGAGGTCACAGCCTCAGAATCAAAGGACGTTCCTTCAGGAAGGAGATATGGCCAGGTTCAGCTCCAACTCCATCATCAAGTTCGCTGGTGACACTGTAGTGGTGGGCCTGATCTCCGATAACGATGAGAAGGCCTACCTGGAGGAGGTGGCTGACCTGGCACTGGTGTCAGAATAACAGCCTCCTCTTGAATGTCACAAAAACTAAGGAGCTGATTGTGGACTTTAGAAAGGGCACAACAACCAAGGACGTACACGCCACTGGGGATAAATGGGACTACTGTGGATAGGGTGAGCAGCTTTAAATACCTGGGAGTCCACATCACAGATAATCTGACATGGACATCACACACTGCCGCACTGGTGAGTAAGGCAAGGCAGCGCCTTTACCACCCCAGGCAGCTGAGGAAATTCAGAGTCTCTCTGAGGATCCTTCAATCATTCTACTCTGGGGCTGTAGAAAGCATCCTGACTGGAAACATCTCTACCTGGTTTGGCAACAGCTGTGCCCTGTGCAGGAAGGCTCTGCAGGGAGAAGTGCGTTCGGCCGAACGCTCTATGGGAACTACACTTCCCCCCCCCACTCTGCAGGACCTATACACCAGGAGGTGCAGATCCAGAGCCAACAAGATGATGACGGACCCGTACCACTCCAGCAACGGACTGTTCCAGCTGCTACAGTCAGGCAAACGCCTCCGCTGTCACGTTGTGAAAACAGAGAGGAGTTTCTTCCCACAGGCCATCAGGACTGTAACCTCTGAACTGACCAAGGCGTAATTACTGTTGTGTCCTTTTTAAAAATGTAAATACTGGTTCAGTTCTGTAGTTTTTGCACAATCCACGGGCATTGCCACTTTCATTTCACTACACATCTTGTATGTGTATGTGACAAATAAAGTTGACTTGACTTGACTTAACACATTTCCTTCTGGTTCCTGCTTCTCACACTTGCAGTGGTGACTCTGCCAGTCCTCTGCCCACATACATCTTCATCCATTTACAGTCCACCCTCATGATCAGCTCTGACTTACGGCCATTCAAAAGACGACCTGCTATTCCCTTATCATGTATCCACGACTTGATTTGAGGAGGAATCTCTTTAGCCAGAGGGTGGTGAATCTGTGGAATTCATTAGTAACATAGAAACATAGAAAACAGGTGCAGGAGGAGACCATTCGGCCCTTCGAGCCAGCACCGCCATTCATTGTGATCATGGCTGATCATCCACAATCAGTAACCCGTGCCTGCCTTCTCCCCATATCCCTAGATTCTGCCAGCCCCTAGAGCTCTATCTAACTCTCTTTTAAATTCATCCAGTGGATTGGCCTCCACTGCCCTCTGTGGCAGAGAACTCCATAAATTCACAACTCTTTGGGTGAAAAAGTATTTTCTCATCTCAGTTTTAAATGGCCTCCCTGTATTCTTAGACTGTGGCCCCTGGACCTTGCCACAGAAGGCCAAGTCAATAGATATCTGAAGGCAAGATAGATAGATTCTTGATTAGTACGGTTGTCTGGGGATATGGGGAGAAGGTTGGAGAATGGGATTAGGAGGGAGAGATAGATCAGCCACGATTGAATGGCAGAGCAGACTTGATGGGCCGAATAGCCTTATTCTACTACTATCACATGACATGACCTTAAAATGAGGACAAAATACACCTCTTCCACCTATTACCTGCCATGCTTTGTCTCATCTCTCCCCTATTCCAACTTTCTCCCCCCCCCCACCCAATCCCCCACCCCTGCAATCAGTTTGAAGAAGCGTCCTGATTCAAATCGTCACCTATCCATGTTCCCCTGGTATGCTGGTCTGTGTACCAGCTTCAAAGCAGTCTTGTTGAGTCTCACTGTCTGTAACTCGTTTTCACCTAGCCCACAGCTAGCAATGTCCTGTCTCCTTTATCAGCGTTACTTATTTGCATATCTTTCATTAATTTGTTCTATATCTCTCTACATCGCCATCTATATCTGTCGTTTCCCTCTCCCCTGAATCTCAGTCTGAAGAAGGGTCTCGACCCGAAACGTCACCCATTCCTTCTCTCCAGAGATGCCGCCTGTCCCACTGGGTTACTCCAGCTTTTTGTTTCTTTCCCCAGAGATGCTGCCTGACCCTCTGGGTCACCCCAGCACTCTTTGTGTCTTTGTGCTCCTCTTTCATTCTCACCTTGGCTATTTAATCTTATTGGCATTTGTATTAATGTATTCAGCCAGACTGTCACGCTGATAGTACTCGTAGAGATTTTTCACAGAATATAAGCCATATCGCCTGAAAGTACATCACACAAAGTTGGCGGTGATGGTGAAATATTTACATCGATTGTCTTAATCCAATGTCCTTGCACAAAACACAACATTAGCCACGCTCCAACCTTCCAATGCCTGAACGCATTCTTCCTCACTAGGCTCCTCCAAGAGCCTTGGGCACCCTTAGTCAATCCGTGGTGGATTTATACACCTTAATGGCCTGTCCCACTTACGCGACTTTTTCGGAGACTGCCGGCACCCGTCATAGGTCGTTGCAGGTCACCGAAAATTTTCAACCTGTTGAAAACCCAGCAGAAACCAGAAAGACGCTACGACTCTTTGGGAGAATGAGGAGACGACTCACGACCATACAGGCGACATGTCGCGGGGTGACGCCTGTATGGCCGTGAGTAGTCGCCCAAAGAGTCGTACCTTGTTCTGGTCGCCGCTGGATTTTCAACGTGTTGAAAATTTTCGGCGACCCGCGACGACCTATGACGGGTGCCGGCAGTCGACGAAAAAAAGTCGCGGTAAGTGGGACAGGCCCATTAACATGTCTTAAGTTCAGCAACATTACCTCTGTGGATATGTTCCAACCCATCACTCTTAATTTCCCTTCATGTCCAAGCTTCCACCACTGTCTCCATGATACATATTGACAAGAGGTTTTCATTTAACACTTTGCCCAACTCCTGTGGGCACGGTGGCGCAGTTGGTAGAGCGGCTGCCTCACAGCACTAGAGACCCAGGTTCGATCCCAACCTCGGGTGCAGTCTGTGAGTGGAGTTTTGCACGTTCTCCCTGTGACCTCGTGGGTTTCCTCCGGGCGCTCTTCCCACATCCCAAAGACGTGCGGGTTTCCAAGTTAATTGGCCCCCTGTAAAGTTGCCACTAATGTATAGGGGAGTGGATGAGAAAGTGGGATCACATAGAACTAGTGTGAATGGGTGTGATCGATGGTCGACACGGGCCGTGTGGGCTGAAGGGCCTGTTTCCATGCTGTACCCTTCAATTCAATTCAACATATATATGGAGGACCACTTTTGATCATTGATCATCATAAGATCATGTGGTAGGAGCAAATAGGCCATTCAGCCCATCAAGTCTACTCCGCCATTCAATCACGGCTGACCTATCACTCTCTCCTAACCCCATTTTCCTGCCTTCTCCCCACAACCCCTGACACCCGTACTAATCAAGAATCTATCTATCTCTGCCTTAAAAATATCCATTGACTTGGCCTCCACAGCTTCAGTGGCAAAGAATTCCACAGATTCACCACCCTCTGGCTAAAGACATTTCTTCTTATTTCCTTCCTAAAGGAACGTCCTTTAATTCTGAGGCTGTGACCTCCAGTTCTAGACTCTCCCACTAGTGGAAACATCCTGTCCACATCCACTCTATCCAGGCCTTTCAGTATTAGATAAATTTAAGGGAATGTATTCTTTCCCTAGTTATCTCTTAATATATCTTCACTGGAAATCCACAGTGTGGAGGTCACGTCTCTGGATATGTTCACAAGAATGACCACTGTTTTTTAACGACCGAGGGGATATCGGGATTGTGGGGGATATCAGTGTTGAACTAAAAATTGGCCATTATTGTACTTATCGAGGTTATGGCAACAGAATCATCCCAGCCACAGCCAGAGAGCAGTGCTGAACTACTATGATCCGCTAAAGTCTGAAGAAGGGTTTTGGCCCGAAACAATGCCTATTTCCTTCGCTCCATAGATGCTGCCGCACCTGCTGAGTTTCTCCAGCATTTTTGTCTACCATCCGCTTTGAAGACCCTCGGACTATCCTTGATCGGACTTTGCTGGCTTTACCTTGCACTCTGCCTCAGAGGGCGGTGGAGGCCAATTCTTTGGATACTTTCAAGAGAGAGCTAGATAGAGCTCTTACAGATAGCGGAGTCAGGGGATATGGGAGAAGGCAGGAACGGAGTACTGATTGGGGATGATCAGCTCGATCACAGTGAATGGCGGTGCTGGCTCGAAGGGCCGAATGGCCTACTCCTGCACCTATTGTCTATTGCCTATTGTCTAAAACGTTATTCCCTTATCATGTATCAGTACACTGTAAACGGCTCGATTGTAATCATGTATTGTCTTTCCGCTGACTGGTGAGCGCGCAACAAAAGCTTTTCACCGTACCTCGGTACACGTGACAATAAACTAAACTGAAGTGAAGGTGACGAAGTGTTCGGGTGACTACATTACTTCTATACCGCGTTGAAATTTCGGCAGCCAATCTATCTATGATGACAACTGAGAAATCTTCAGCTGTAGACTTGTATAAATGGCTTGCCCTTCTTGCTGATGATCCCGAATGGATTACAGACATTTGTTATTAGGATGTTATCCTGACGTTTGTTATTAGGATGGCAATGCCGTTTTTATAATGCTGTAACTCATTACGTTAGATTCAAGAGCACATTTCTTGAGGAGCTCTTGAAATTCTTAAGAGTTAGTTAGTTAATTAGTTCAGTTTATTGTCACGTGTTCCGAGGTACAGTGAAAAGCTTTTGTTGCGTGCTGACCACCCAGCGGAAAGACAATACATGATTACAATCAAGCCGTCCACAGTGTACAGATACGTGATGAAGGGAATAAAGTTTAGTGCAAGGTAAAGTCAGTCTGAAGAAGGGTCTCGGCCCAAAACGTCACCCATTGCTTCTCCCCAGAGATGCTGCCTGTCCCGCTGAGTTACTCCAGCATTTTGTGTCTAAAGTCCAGTAGATTGAACATAGTCTGAGGGTCTCCAGTGAGGAAGGTGGTAGCTCAGGACTGCCCTCTAGTTGTTGATAGGATGGTTCAATTGCTTGAGTCCGCGCTGACCAGCGATGACCCTGCACACTGGCACCATCCTACAAAACCTGCACGTCTTTGGAGCGTGGGAGGAAACCGGAGCACCCGGAGAAAACCCACGCAGGTCACGGGGAGAACGTACAAACTCCGTACAGACAGCATCCGTAGTCAGGCGTGGGATTTCTCCGAGGTCTTCGGTTTCCTCCCACACTGCAGAGACGTGCAGGTTTGTAGGTTAATTGGCCGGATATTATTGCAAAATTTTCTCTAATTGTGCAGAGGATAGTGTTAGTGTGCGGGGATCGCTGGTCGGCACGGCCTAGGTGGGCCGAAGGGCCTGTTTCCACGCTGTATCTCTAAACTAAACGAAACCATTCTGCCTTCTCCTCTCTACCGTTGACTCTGAAGAGGATGCTCTCCACACTCATGGTCCCATTGTCTTGCCACTCTCCAAGACTCTACATCAGTGTCCATGCCTCTTTGGACGTTCTGGGTCCCCACCAACCATCCGCCTAAAAAAAACCTGCCCCGCACATCTCCATTAACCATTCCCCCCTCTCACCTTATGGCGATGCCCTCCAGTGTTGCACATCTCCACCCTGGGGAAAGTTCTGGCTGTCTAACCTATCTTTCCCTCTCATGATTTTATACATCTCTATCAAGTCTTCCCACAACGTTTGACATTCCAGCGAAAGCAATCCAAGTCT
Organism: Malacoraja senta; assembly: GCA_038087875.1. Lineage (NCBI taxonomy): Eukaryota > Metazoa > Chordata > Chondrichthyes > Rajiformes > Rajidae > Malacoraja > Malacoraja senta. Next base: position 29,328 of record JAXLNO010004645.1, on the reverse strand, counting down.
ATCCGACCTCTTCCTGCAGCCTCTAATACAGCCAGCATTCTGGCACAGGGCTTTGGCTGGTGTGTAGGATAAAACTAATGCACGGGGTGATCGTTGGTTGACATGGACTCTGTGGGCCGAAGGGCCTGTTTCCACCCTGCATCTCTAAGCTAAACTAAAACCTATCTCTTTGATTGATCCTTCAGTGAAGTGTTCTAATGGTTTATTCTGTAAAGATGTCTCGTATTTGGCTTTAAAAAAAAATTTTTTTATTAGAAGCAAACATATTATAAAGTATAGTTACATATTATAGTAAAAAAAAAAATTCATATACATCAATCATACATTATTACAATTTTCAATTGTCGATTAATTCCGCTTCGAGTGTTTTTTTTTTATATAGATAGAAAAAGAGAGAAAGAGAGAAAAAAGAATTACAAATATCAAGGAAGCGAGAAGGTGGAATTAATTACTTATAATATGTCATTGGAGATAAGTTCGTAAGTTATGAAGTATAATTTTTCATCTAATCCTGAGTTCAAGCTTCAGTTGGGTTTTCGTGCTGGGCCAATCTATCCTTTCATTTAGTTAATGAATGGAGCCCATATTTTAACACCGTATTTGGCTTTGAATGCAACTATGGAAATATAGGTGGGAAGGAACTGCAGAAGCTGGTTTACACCGAAGATAGACACAACATGCTGGAGTAAAGGGCTGTCCCACTTAGCCGATTATTTTAGGCGACTACAGGTGACTAGGCTGTCGCCACATGGTCGCCGGGGTGTCGCCTGTACGGTCGTGAGTCGTCTCCTCAGTCGCCCAAAGAATCGTAGCGTCTTTCTGCTCGCCGCTGGATTTTGAAATGTTCAGAACTTTTCGGCGACAGTCGGCGGCAGTTGTCTTGACGCCAATGAGCGTAGCTTGACTTGTCCTGACGTTGGTGCTGTCGTAGGTTGTCGCAAGGTGACGTAGGTTGTCACCAGGTGTTGACCGATGAATTCCATTGACGTCGACTAGGTGGTAGGTTGTCGTAGACATTGTTGTAGACATTGTGGTAGTCGATGTCGTAGGGGAGGGTCCAGTCGGCGTTTTTTCGACGACCTGCTACGACTATGACAGTCGCCGAAAAAAATCGCCTAAGTGGGACAGGCCGTTAACTCAGCGGGGCAGGCAGCATCTCTGGACAGTAGGAATTGGTGACATTTCGGGTCAAGATCAGTCTGAAGGAAGGTATTGACCTGAAACTTCACCGATTGCTTCTATCCAGAGATGCTGCCTGATCCGCTGAGTTACTCCAGCAATTTGTGTCTATCATCTGTGGAAAAATTGGAAATTATTTGCCATTTAAAAGAACAAACCAAGATACCATTGTAAGCTAACAGAGAAAATTCATTGGGTATCACGGCTTCATGGAGCACTGATCTTGGCCAAGATGTCCCACGCCAAGTGGTATCCCAACACAATTTATCGTAGCGAACACAATGATTTAATTGCCTGTCACGAAGGACATACTTATCGCAAAGGTTGGTTGGATTGATTCTTGGTTTTGAAGGGATTGCTCTTTGAGGATGTGCCAGTGGTTTCTGGAGTGAAGGTAAACGAGAGAGTTAATTCCATTGAATCACCTCGGGTCCCAGAGAGGGGTGGGTGAGGTGTAGGTTTCCACCAGTTAGAGAGAATCTGACTTGCAGGCAAGGTCTCTGGTGGAGGGGTTTAACATTTTAACTGGTAGAATTATAATTTTTGGAAGTGTGTGATGGCGCAGATTCAAGTGGCCATATGGCCTGCTCCTATTTTTACGCACTTATGAAATCTTATTGGCAAATAAATGAACTAATACCATCTGCTTCCATTATCTTGCTCGTCAGCATGTTCTGTAGACTGATCACTGTAATATTAACGGCTATAATACCGCTGAGGCAGTAAATGTAATGGGGTCAGCTTCATGGCGACAAAGCCCAGAAGTATGACTTTCATAACTTAATAAGTTATAGGAGTAGAATTAGCCCATTCGGCAATTCGGCACGGTGGCGCAGCGGTAAAGTTGCTGCCTCACAGCGCCAGAGACACGGGTTCGATCCCGACTACGGGTGCTGTCTGTACGGAGTTTGTACGTTCTCCCCGTGACCTGCGTGGATTGTCTCCGAGACTCCAAACACGAACAGGTTTGTAGGTTAATTGGCTTGGAGTAAATGTAAAAATTGTGTAGGATAGTGTTAATGTGCGGGGATCGCTGGTCAGTGTGGGCTCGGTGGGCCGAAGGGCCTGTTTCCGCACTGTATCTCTAAACTAAACTAAATCATGGTTCAGTTTAATTAAGTTTAGTTTATAGTCACTTGTACCGAGGTACAGTGAAAAGCTTTTGTTGCCCGCTAACCAGTCAGCGGAAAGACAATACATGATTACAATCCATCCATTTACAGTGTACAGATACATGATAAGGGAATAACGTTTATTGCAAGGTAAAGCCAGTAAAGTTCAATCATAGATAGTCCAAGGTTCACCAATTAGGTAGATAGTAGTTCAGGATCGCTCTCTGGTTGTGGTAGGACGGTTCAGTTGCCTGATAACAGCTGGGAAGAAACTGTCCCTGAATCTGGAGGTGTGTGCGTTTTCACACTTCTGTACCTTTTGCCCGATGGGAGAGGGGAGAAGGGGGAATGGCCGGGGTGTGACTGGTCCTTGATTATGCTGGTGTTTCATAGTAAGGATAAACACGCTCGTAAAAGGGTGGTGAATCTGTGGAATTCTTTGCCACAGACGGCTGTGGAGGGCAAGTCAGTGGATATTTTTAAGGCAGAGATAGAAAGATTATTTTTGCATATCTTTCATTCATTGTTCTTTGTCTCTCCACATCACCGTCTATATCTCACGTTTCCCTTATCCCTAACTGGTCTGAAGAAGGGTCTCGACCCGAAACGTCACCCATTCCTTCTCTCCAGCGACGCTGCCTGTCCCGCTGAGTTACTCCAGCTTTTTGTGTCTACCTTCGGTTTAAACCAGCATCTGCAGTTCCTTCCTACACATGGATAGATTCCTGAATGGTGCGAGTGTCAGGGGTTGTGGGGAGAAGGCAGTAGAATGGAGTTAAGTGGAAGAGATAGATCAGCCATGATTGAATGGTGTAGTAGCCTGGATGGGCCGAACGGCCTACTTCTGCTTCCATCACTTCTGATCCTTTTTCCTGCTCAAACAGAACTATTTCCAAGCCGTTTGTATTTCCGATCATTTCCAGATCATTTCTGATTTCTGCCCTTGTTGACATTTGAAGACTTCTGAACGCTAGAAAGATTCCCCTTAATCTACCTGACATTTCCTCTACATTTGAAAAGAAGTACTACTGTCAAGAGCCGTTGTAGCCAGTTGTGATTTAATAAGGCTTGCATGATCACCACAAGGAAGTGAAGGCAATGGAATCTCCGAGTACAATCACTGTTGGACTGATTCCACACAAAGGGAAAGGCCTGTTTCTATGTACTTCCCTCCTGGGTACAGTTATCCAGAGTATTGTGAGATTACTTAGTCAAGAGTCCAGTGTGTTTTATTGTCGTGTGTCCCAGACAGAACGATTAAATTCTTACTTGCTGCAGCACAACGGAATATGTAAACATAGTACACTGTAAACAATAGGATAAACAGTCGGCAATGGTGGCGCAGCGGTAGAGTTGCTGCCTTACAGCGCTTGCAGCGCCAGAGACCCGGGTTCGATCCCGACTACGGGTGCTGTCTGTACGGAGTTTGTACGTTCTCCCCGTGACCTGCGTGGGTTTTCTCCGTGAGCTTCAGTTTCCTCCCGCACTCCAAAGACGTAAGGTCATTGGCTCGGTGCATGTGTAAGTTGTCCCCAGTGTGTGTTGGATAGTGTTAATGGTCGGGGATCGTTGGGCAGTGCGGACTTGGTGGGCCGAAGGGCCTGTTTCCACACACACACACACACACACACACACACACACACACACACACACACACACACACACACACACACACACACACACACACACACACACACACACACACACACACACACACACACACACACACACACACACACACACACACACACACACACACACACACACACACACACACACACACACACACACACACAAACACACACAAACACACACACACACACACACACACACACACACACACACACACACACACACACACACACACACACGGAATAGTGCAAAAAGGCAAAACCAATGCCCCCATGATTATGTAGTTCAGAGCTTATTTGAGGTTGAGGTGTTTAATATCCTGATGGTTGTTGGGAAGAAACTGTTCTTGAACCTGGTCACGGTTTTCAGGCTCCTGTACCTTCTTCCCCCATGGAAGCAGCGAGATGAGAGCGTGGCCAGGGTGGTGTGGGTCTCTGATGATACCGGCTGCCTTTGTGAGGCAGCGACTCCTGTAGATCCCTGCGATGGTGGGGAGGTCAGTACCCGTGATGGAGCGGGCAGTGTCCAACACTTGGAGAGGAGGTGAGGTGAAATTAATCCATACTGATTTCTATGTTTAAAATTAGTCACTGAGAGGAGATTAATACAACTGGTACTCTGGCAAGGTATAATTATCAGTTGTCTGAATGCAGTGTGGAGATGATTCACAGAGAAATTAGGAGTCGTATGGGGGGGGGGGGTGGAGATGGGGGGGGGGGGGGGGGGGTGGGGCGGGAAGAAGAAAGGAAGAGGCGGAGACAGTGGGCTGTGGGAGAGCTGGGAATGGGAGGGGAAGGAGGGAGAAAGCAGGGACTACCTGAAATTGGAGAAGTCAATGTTCATACCGCTGGGGTGTAAACGGCCCAAAGCGAAATATGAGGTGCTGCTCCTCCAATTTGCGGTGGGACTCACTCTGGCCATGGAGGAGGCTCAGGACAGAAAGGTCGGATTGGGAATGGGAGGGGGAGTTGAAGTGCTGAGCCACCGGGAGATCAGGTTGTTAAAGAAGGAACTGCAGATGCTGGAAAATCGAAGGTAGACAAAAATGCTGGAGAAACTCAGCGGGTGCAGCAGCGTCTATGGAGCGAAGGAAAAAGGCAACGTTTCGGGCCGAAACCCTTTGGGAGATCAGGTTGGTTGATGCGAACTGATCGGAGGTGTTGGGCGAAGCGATCGCCGAGCCTGCGCTTGGTCTCACCGACGTAGAGAAGTTCACACCTAGAACAGCGTTTTTACTTTTAGTTTAATTTTAAATTTAAATTTAATTTAATTTTAAAAATTTACTTTTAATTTAATTTTTCTCCTCAGAGACATCCATTCCTTTTCATGTATCTCTGTAGATTTTGCTCAGTCGAGGATATGTCGGAAGTTAGACTGCCGATGATTGATTCTGTTTGTGTTTCCGTTGCCTTATTACAATGCGTCGCTCATACAACCTTGGCTGGGCACTCTTACTTATGCCTCTCTCCACCAACAGAACAAGAATGGATGCAATTAGTCGCAAGCTATCAGTGCAAGTTGATATCTCAAACAACAGAGAGGTCGCCTCTTTAGTGTCTCAGATACTTCACCTGAATGATGTTGGACTTGACTTTGAAAGACATGACCCTGGGTTTGGAATAGACAGGGTGAATGCACAGTCTTAAGGTCATAAGTGATAGGAGCAGAATTAGGCCATTCGGCCCATCTAGTCTACTCCGCCATTCAATCATGGCTGATCTATCTCTCCATTCTCCTGCCTTCTCCCCATAACCCTTGATCAAGAATCTATCTATCTCTGCCTTAAAAATACCCACTGACTTGGCCTCCACAGCCTTCTGTGGCAATGAATTCCACAGATTCACCACATTCCTTACGACCTGGAGATGCAAGGAATTTCAGATGCCGGTTTACAAAATAAGACACAAAGTGCTGGAGTAACTCAGCGGGTCTGGCAGCATCCCTGGGGAACATGGATAGGTAACAATGTCAAGGAAGGAACTGCAGATGCTGGTTTAATTCCGAAGATAGACACATAGATACATAGACAATAGGTGCAGGAGTAGGCCATTCGGCCCTTCGAGCCAGCACCACCATTCAATGTGATCATGGCTGATCATCCCCAATCAGTACCCCGTTCCTGCCTTCTCCCCATATCCCTTGATTGCACCAGCCATAAGAGCTCTATCAAACTCAGTTTTGAAAGTATCCAGAGAACCGGCCTCCACCGCCTTCTGAGGCAGAGAATTCCACAGACTCACAACTCTCTGGGTGAAAAAGGTTTTCCTCATCTCAGTTCTAAATGGCCTACCCCTTATTCTTAAACTGTGTTTCCTGCCTCTAGCATGTCCAATCCGTTAATAATCTTATATGTTTCAATGAGATTCCCTCTCATCCTTCTAAATTCCAGAGTATACAAGCCCAGCCGCTCCATTCTCTCAGCATATGACAGTCCCGCCATCCCGGGAATTATCCTTGTAAACCTACGCTGCACTCTGTCAATAGCAAGAATATCCTTCCTCAAATTAGGCCACAAAATGCTGGAGTAACTCAGCGGGACAGGCAGCATCTCTGGAGAGAAGAAATGGGTGACGTTTCGGGTCGAGACCCTTCTTCAGACTGATTGTGGTGAGGGGGGCAGGTGGAAGGCTAGAAGAGAGGAGGGGAATGAACAAAGCCCGGCGAGTGATAGGTGGATACAGCGAGAGGCTGGACGGGGTGTTGATTGGCAGATGGCTTAGACAAAAGCCAGAGATGAAAAGACAAAGTTTGAGGAAAGGATAGAAGAGGAACCTTCCTCAGATTCCTACCCCCGCCTCTCTTCCAGCTTTCTTTCCCCCACCACAATCAGTCTGAAGAAGGGTCCCGATCAGAAACGTCACCTATCCATGTCCTCCAGAGATAGAAACATAGAAACATAGAAAATAGGTGCAGGAGTAGGCCATTCGGCCCTTCGAGCCTGCACCGCCATTCAATATGATCATGGCTGATCATCCAACTCAGTATCCCATCCCTGCCTTCTCTCCATACCCCCTGATTCCTTTAGCCACAAGGGCCACATCTAACTCCCTCTTAAATATTGCCAATGAACTGGCCTCAACTACCTTCTGTGGCAGAGAGTTCCACAGATTCACCACTCTCTGTGTGAAAAATGATTTTCTCATCTCGGTCCTAAAAGACTTCCCTCTTATCCTTAAACTGTGACCCCTAGTTCTGGACTTCCCCAACATCGGGAACAATCTTCCTGCATCTAGCCTGTCCAACCCCTTAAGAATTTTGTAAGTTTCTATAAGATCCCCCCTCAATCTTCTAAATTCTAGCGAGTACAAGCCGAGTCTATCCAGTCTTTCTTCATATGAAAGTCCTGCCATCCCAGGAATCAGTCTGGTGAACCTTCTCTGTACTCCCTCTATGGCAAGAATGTCTTTCCTCAGATTAGGAGACCAAAACTGTACGCAATACTCCAGGTGTGGTCTCACCAAGACCCTGTACAACTGCAGTAGAACCTCCCTGCTCTTATACTCATATCCTTTTGCTATGAATGCTGCCTGACCCGCTGAGTTACTCCAGCATCTTGTGAAATGTCTCCTATCCATGTTCTCCACAGATGCTGCCTGACCCGCTGAGTTACTCCAGCGTTACTCTGTGAAACGTCACCTATCCATGTTCTCCACAGATGCTGCCTGACCCGCTGAGTTACTCTGGCACAGTGTACTTCTGTGCTTTGTAAGCTATACGGAACCACACTATAAATGATAAGGTAGACCAAAATTCTGGAAAAACTCAGCGGGTGCGGCAGCATCTATGGAGCGAAGGAAATAGGCAACGTTTCGGCCCGAAACCCTTCCGGGTTTCGGCCCGAAACGTTGCCTATTTCCTTCAGGGTTTCGGCCCAAAAGGTTGCCCATTTCCTTCGCTCCACAGATGCTGCTGCACCCGCTGCGTTACTCCAGCACTCTGTGAAACGTCACCTATCCACGTTCTCCAGAGATGCTGCCTGACCCGCTGAGTTACTCCAGCACTCTGTGTCTACATTTATAAACCTCGTTATTAACTGATAACATCAGCTTGGAGACAGATCGTACATTTCTAATTTCATGCTGGTACAATCTGTGCTGATATGCATTTTATTGTTTATAATATCCCAAAATTCATTCCGTAGGTCTGAACTTAGGATACTACGTTTGACCAATTGTCAAAATTAACAGCAACTTCATTCTTCATACTAGTCAAGTCAAGTTAAGAGAGTGTTATTGTCGTGTCCCAGATAGGACAATGACATTCTTACTTGCTGCAGCATAATAGAATATGTAAACACAATACAGAACAGGAGATAAAAGTTCAGTGTGTCTATATACCATACACCATATATATACACACAATAAATAACAGATAAGGTGCAATAGGCTGTTATTGTTCAGAGTGTGTTTGATGTTGTATTTAATAGCCTGATGGCTGTGGGGAAGGAGCTGTTCCTGAACCTGGACGTTACAGATTTCAAGCTCCTGTACCTTCTACCTGAAGGTAGCGGAGAGATGAGTGTGTGGCCAGGGTGGTGTGGGTCTCTGATGATGTTGTCAGCCTTTTTGAGGCAGCGACTGCGATAGATCCCCTTCGACGGTGGGGAGGTCAGAGCCGGTGATGGACTGGGCAGTGGTCACAACTTTCTGCAGTCTTTTCCGCTCCTGGACGTTCAAGTTGCCGAACCAGGCCACGATGCAACCGGTCAGCATGCTCTCTACTGTGCACAGAGAGGAATAATCGATGATTACTTGTACACAGTCTTCATGGTTTATAATGACACAGGCAGGTGCTGCAAAAATATGAATGTGTGAAAAAAATGTAATTATGCAATTTAGAGTCCCGAACTCCTGAATTACATTTTCTAAAAAGTATATCACTTTTCAGATTGATTGCTGGTGAGGCCAATATGACAACTCCTTTCATCTATATTGTAAGCAAAGTTGTTCAGCAGACCAAAAATCAATATTGTAATATTAATGGAACCATATATTGGCAGAATAACATTGATGAGCTGGAAATCTGTTGGGATTTTTAAGTTAGATCATCAATAATGTTTAGAGATTAATAGCTCTATCTGACTTTTCTTTTTCCGGAGAAATCACAAAATAAAAAAAATTAGAAACAGAATATAATCAAGGGCTGGATTGCACAGTGGATTAAGCAGTGACTGTGGGGAGAGGAATAGAATGTTTGTCATTCAGTCAGTCATTCAGCGCTGAACCATGTTGACCAAAACGCCCCATCGAAGCTAGTCCCATTTGCCCACGTTTGGCCCAGATCTAAACATTTCCCATCTAAATGTCATTTAAATGCTGTTATTGTACCAGCCTCAACTGCCTCCTCTGGCAGCTCGTTCCATGCGCCCACTGTGTGCAAAAGTTGCCCCTCTGCTTCCTATTAAATCTGTCCCCTCTCACCTTAAACCTAAATGCCCTCTGGTCCTTGATTCGCCTACTCTGGGCGAGTTGGCTGGATGGCAGAAGGCAAAGAGTGGCAATAAAGGAGGGGCGTTGATCTGGCCGCCTGCCAGCGACTGGCGGAGTCCCGCGGGGCTCGGTGCTGGGGCCACTGCTCTTTCATGGTTTGGACGAGGGGATTGTGGCCAAGTTTGCGGATGATACGGACAGGTGGAGGGGGCAGGTAGTGTAGAGGAAGCGGGGACTCTGCAGAAGGACGGTCGCGGTGGCGCAGCGGTAGAGTTGCTGCCTCGCAGCGAATGAAGCGCCGGAGACCCCGGTCCGATCCCGACCACGGGTGCTGTCTGTACGGAGTTTGTACGTTCTCCCCGTGACCTGCGTGGGTTTTCTCCGAGATCTTCGGTTTCCTCCCACACTCCAAAAACGTACAGGTTTGTAGGTTAATTGGCTTGTTGTAAATGTAAAAATTGTCCCTAGTGGGTGTAGGATGGTGTTAATGTGCGGGGATCGCTGGTCGGCGCGGACACGGTGGGCCGAAGGGCCTGTTTCCTCGCTGTATCTATAAACTAAACGAAAATTAACCAAAGGACTTGGACAAGTTGGGAGTGTATAGAGTACCAACTCTATTTATGTTCCTCCTGACTTGATACTCCTCTATAAGATCACCCTTCAGCCTGCTTTGCTCCAAGGAATAACGTCCTGAAGGTAGACAATGAATGTTTAGTGTGTGCACCAGTCAGTAACAGATCAAAGAAGTGCGGGTCTGTAGGTTAATTGGCTTCTCTAAATTGTCCCTAGAATGTAGGATGCGAAATTGGGATAACCAGAGTACGGGGTGATCGTTGGTCAGCACAGCCTCGATGGGCAGAAGGGCCTGTTTCCACGCTGTATCTCTAAATACTAAAACTACATGATGAAGGGGTCTCGACCCCAAACGTCACCAATTCCTTTCCTCCAGAGATGCTGCCTGTCCCGCTGAGTTACTCCAGCTTTTTGTGTCTATCTTCGGTTTAAACCGGCATCTGCAGCTCCTTCCTACACCAAAGATCGGTGATATATGAGCACTGCTCCACATACATTTGTCTGCGTGTGGCATCAAATGGGCAAAGTACAACTTCATATCACATGTTCACAGGTTATAGGGGTAGAATTAGGCCATTCGGCCCATCGAGTCCACTCCGCCATTCAATCATGGCTGATCTCTGCCTCCTAATCCCATTTTCCTGCCTTCTCCTCATGACCCTTGACACCCGTTCTAATCAAGAATCTATCTATCTCTGCCTTAAAAATATCCACTGACTTGGCCTCCACAGCCCTCTGCGGCAATGAGTTCCACAGATTCACCACCCTCTGACTAAAGAAGTTCCTCCTCACCTCCTTTCTAAAAGAGCGCCCATTAATTCTGAGGCTGTGACCTCTGGTCCTAGACTCTCCCACCAGTGGAAACATCCTCTCCACATCCACTCTATCCAGGCCTTTCACTATTCTGTAAGTTTCAATGAGGTCCCCCCACAACCTTCTAAACTCCAGCGAGTACAGGCCCAGTGCCGTCAAATGCACATCATACACTAACCCACTCATTCCTGGGATCATTCTTGTAAACCTCCTCTGGACCCTCTCCACAGCCAGCACATCCTTCGATATCAATCAAATTCGGGGGAAAAGAAACTCAACTGATAGAAACATAGAAAATAGGTGCAGGAGGAGGCCATTCGGCCCTTCAAGCCAGCACCGCCATTCATTGTGATCATGGCTGACCGTCCCCAATCAATATCCCGTGCCTGCCTTCTCCCCATATCCCTTCATTCCACCAGCCCATAGAGCTTTATCTAACTCTCTTAACTGATGAAGGCAGACTCAGCGTAAAGGATTGCACTTACAGAAGGTTGATCACCTTGGCATGCAGGCAGGACTCTGCAACGGGGCATTCACTAAGTTAACTGCCTTCACGGGATTTATCGCCCACCTCTGTCGCAGATCAGAAACGAGGATGTTGAGTAATGATGTCACGATGTTTAATTTTATGGATAATCTGTCAAGTAATGACAAAGTTCATGACTGCACATGGCAGAAGCTGCACATCGTGGAGGAGGTCGAGGATATTTACTCAGGTCCAAACCTCTGAGGCACTTTTTTTCCTCCATTTTTTTTCATACAAAATGCTTTTATTCAGAACAAACCAAATATGTAACACGATCAATATTGGCATTTTACAAACAAAGTTATCAAATTAAAATATTAACATTTTTATCAACAACACATTCGACCTCCCGCGGTGACCAGCATTCGCTGAAGGCCTCCAGAGTCCCCGTGGACACCGCGTATTCCCTCTCCAGGGACACGTGGGCACGGACATAACAACGGAAAAGGGGCAGGCAGCGGTCCGCGGTGCGGCCGTCGACTGCCCGCTGCATGGACCCGCGAATGGCCATCTTGGGCCTCTGAGGCACTGGGCGGCACGGTGAGTTGCTGCCTCACAGCGCCAGGGACCCGGGTTTCGATCCTGACTACCGGGTGCTGTCTGTACGGAGTTTGGACGTTCTCCCCGTGACCTGCGTGGGTTTTCCCCAGTTTCCTCCCACACTACAAAGAGGTACGGGTTTGTAGGTTAATTGGTTTCAGTAAACATTGTAAATTGTCCCTAGTGTGTGTGTAGGATAGTGTCAGTGTGTGGGGATCGCCGGTTGGCACGGACTCGGTGGGCCGAAGGGCCTGTTTCCGTGCTGTATCTCTAATCTGAACTAATCACACAACAGTACTCCATTGACTCCATCTACACCTCACGCTGCCTCGGCAAGGCCAGCAGCATAATCACGGACCAGTCTCACCCCTGGCCACTCCCTCTTCTCCCCTCTCCCATCGGGCAAGAGGTACAGAAGTGTGAAAACACACACCTCCAGATTCAGGGACAGTTTCTTCCCAGCTGTTATCAGGCAACTGAACCGTCCTATCACCAACTAAAAGGTAGATATAAAATGCTGGGGTAACTCAGCTGGTGAGGCAGCATCTATGGAGCGAAGGAATAGGTGACGTTTCGGGCCCGAAACCCTTCTTCAGACCTAAGGAAATAGGCAACGTTTCGGACCGAAACCCTTCTTCAGACCTAAGGAAATAGGCAACGTTTCGGACCCGAAACCCTTCTTCAGACCTAAGGAAATAGGCAACGTTTCGGACCCGAAACCCTTCTTCAGACCTAAGGAAATAGGCAACGTTTCGGACCCGAAACCCTTCTTCAGACCTAAGGAAATAGGCAACGTTTCGGACCCGAAACCCTTCTTCAGACCTAAGGAAATAGGCAACGTTTCGGGCCGAAACCCTTCTTCAGACCTAAGGAAATAGGCAACGTTTCGGACCCGAAACCCTTCTTCAGACCTAAGGAAATAGGCAACGTTTCGGACCCGAAACCCTTCTTCAGACCTAAGGAAGTCAACGTTTCGGACCCGAAACCCTTCTTCAGACCTAAGGAAATAGGCAACGTTTCGGACCCGAAACCCTTCTTCAGACCTAAGGAAATAGGCAACGTTTCTTCGCTCCATAGATGTTGCCTCACCCGCTGAGTTTCCAGAAGGGTCTCGACCCGAAACGTCACCTATTCCTTCGCTCCATAGATGTTGCCTCACCCGCTGAGTTTCCAGAAGGGCCTCGACCCGAAACGTCACCTTCTATGGAGCAAAGGAAATAGGCAATGTTTTGGGTCGAGACCCTTCTTCAGACTGATGTCGGGGTGGGGGTGGGAAAAAGAAGGGAAGAGGCGGAGACAGTGGGCTGTGGGAGAGCTGGGAAGGGGAGGGGAAGGAGGGAGAAAGCAGGGACTACCTGAAATTGGAGAAGTCAATGTTCATAGCGCTGGGGTGTAAACTACCCAAGCGAAATATGAGGTGCTGCTCCTCCAATTTGCGGTGGGACTCACTCTGGCCAAAGCGAGCCAACGAGAGAGCGGTCTTGAACTACCGTCTACCTCACTGGAGATCTTTGAGCTATCTTTAATCGGACTTTATCTTGCACTAAATGCTGTCCCCTTTATCCTGTCTCTGTACACAGTGGAGACTTGATTGTAATCACGTGTGGCCGTTAGTTTGACTGGATGGTACGCAAACAAGAGCTGTACATCAGTAAACATGACAATAATAAACAAAACTAAACTCTATATAAACTAAGGTAGACAAAAATGCTGGAGAAACTCAGCGGGTGAGGCAGCATCTATGGAGCGAAGGAATGGGTGACGTTTCGGGTCGAGACCCTTCTTTAGACTGAAACCGCCTTCTTCAGCTGCCCCCCTCCCCCCCCCCCCCCCCACATCAGTCTGAAGAAGGGTCTTGACTGGGCTTGAATTCGCTGGAATTCAGAAGGATGAGAGGGCAACATAGAATCATATACAATTCTTAGAGGATTGGACAGGGTCGATGCAGGAAAAATGTTCCTGGTGGTGGGGCAGTCCAGAACCAGGGGTCACAGGTTAAGAATAAGGGGTAGGCCATTTGGGACTGAGATGAGGAAAAAAAACTCTTCACCCAGAGAGTTGTGAAGATGTGGAATTCTCTGCCACAGAAGGCAGTGGAGGCCAATTCACTGGATGTTTTCAAGAGAGATTTAGATTTAGCTCTTAGGGCTAACGGAATCAAGGGATATGGGGAAAAAACAGGAACGGGGTACTGATTGGGGATGATCAGCCACGATCATATTGAATGGCGGTGCAGGCTCGAAGGGCCCAATGGCCTCCTCCTGCAACTATTTTCTATGTTTCTATGAAATATATTTTAACATTCTCAATATTTTTCAAATTAAAAAAGTACTTTTCATGTTTTGTTTTACTAATGCGACGAGTTGGAATATTTGCTTCATATCCTTCCTTATTTTGATATAATTATATCAAAAACAACACCAAACGTTTTATATATTTGTTCAGAGCAATTGAGTTCCCGGTAATTCATGACGAGAAACCATGTTCAACATGTTTACTTGTGTAAAAAAATAGGGATTAGAAAAAACAAGCTGAAAATGACAGGGGTTACCCCTTGAGGTCAGAATTGTCAAAGAGACATCCGACAAGATGAGGAAAATTCGACTATGATTGAATGAATAAGTTTATTGGCCAAGTATTCACATACAAGGAATTTGCCTTGGTGCTCCGCCCACAAGTGACAACATGACATACAGTGACAGTTAGGAATGACACATAAAACATTAAACATTAATAATAAAACATTATCGATTAAACATGTGAGTTAAATAAAATACCAGAGCAAAAGGAGGCTACAGATTTTTGGTTATTGAGAACTCATGGGGAAAAAAGCTGTTTTTATGTCTGGATGTGGCGGCTTTGGCAGTCCGGAGTCGCCTTCCAGAGGGAAGTGGATCCATGTGAAACCGGACGAACGCCGATTTCATTTCACCTGGGCATTTCAATTATTGGGCTAATTACGGAGAACTTGGTCCATTATTTTAAAGATCAACCAATCTCATTTGAGAAAAAAATTCTTGTTGAGTTATTGCATATTCGGCAACTGCTGTTTGACATATTTTCAAATTAATTAAGGCTGAATGTATAAAAATTAGCTAAATGTCAAGTCTAGAATTTTTCAGCTTGTAACATCACAACTTGGAAACAGAGCTATGAGTATAACAGCGTACGTGTTCCTGTTTCACTTATTGGGTTATCGCATATTCTGCAACTGCTGTGTGACATATTTTCTAATAAATTCATGCTTAATGTGAAAAAGCAACTGAAAGTCCTGTCCAGAATTTGTGGCCTGCAACCTCGCAACCTATTGTGACAGGAACAGCATAGGTGGTCCTCTTTACGAGTCGCATATTTTAATCTCTTTTTTATTTGTAATTTCTGACTCATGCCATAAGCCGCCGAGCTGCAACATATGGTGTGACACGTTGGGAAAGATGCCATTATATCCATGGGGAGAGAATTCAGTGCAACTTGGCACTCGGATTGAGATCATGCAAAGTGTTGTTTGCAACAGAGGTCTACTGCGTAAAGCTAAGCAGAAACAGGCAGAGGTACTTCCTTGACAACCAGGGTTGCAGTATGTTGAGTTGCACTACTGCAAGGTAACACGCTCCACCTCCTCCCGCAACCTCGACCCTAGCTTCCAGGCTACATGGAGAAATAACGATGAGACATGGTGCCAATGGCAAACCTTGCTGGAGTAACAACAGATCCAACTCAGACTGATGCATCTTCTGTGGTGCCGTGCATGATGCAGGGAACATATGTTCTTTTGTCAGGGGCTGGTGGTTTTTTTGTTAAAGACCAGCCAGCTACCAATTTCACCAAATAGAACATAGAAAGTCAAATTTCACTACACCAATTGGTGTACATGATAATAACTGTCCTTTGTACCTTTGTACCTTTGAACAGAGGTTTTCGTTCAGAGATACAGCGCAGAGACAGGCCCTCGGCCCACCGAGTCCGCGCCGACCAGGGATCCCCACACACTAACACTATCCTACTAGGTAGACAAAAAATGCTGGAGAAACTCTGCGGGTGAGGCAGCATGTATGGAGCGAAGGAATAGGTGACGACCCGAAATGTCACCTATTCCTTCGCTCCATAGATGCTGCCTCACCCGCAGAGTTTCTTCAGCATTTTTGTCTACCTTCAATTTTTCCAGCATCTGCAGTTCTTTTTTAAGGGCCTGTCCTACTTTCACGACCTAATTCACGACCTCTGCCGAGTTTGCCCTTGACTCATACTCGCAGCATGGTCGTCACGAGGTCGTAGGTAGGTCGTAGCAGGCCGTGATGCTGGTCGTAGGTACTCGTGGCATCAAGTAGGTCGGGGCGTTTTTCTAGCCTGATGAAAAATGTCCACGAGTAAAAAAAGATCGTGAATTGGGTTGTAAAAAGTGGGGCAGGCCCTTTAAACTCTATCCTACTACACACTAGGGACAATTTACAATTATACCAAGTCAATTAGCCTACAAACTGGTAGATTTTGGAGTGTGAGAGGAAACCAGAGCACCCGGTGAAAACCCACGCAGGTCACGGGGAGAACGTACAAACTCCGTACAGACAGCGCCCGTAGTCGGGATCGAACCCGGGTCTCTGGCGCTGTGAGGCAGCAACTCTACCGCTGCCCCACCAAGAACATTAGGTCCCAGAACATTAAACTTGTAACATAAAACCTAGAACAGGAACGGGCCCTTCAACCCACAATGCCCATGCTGAGCACAATGCCAAGTTAAATTAACATGTGGAAAACAAGAACTACAGATGCTGGTTAATACAAAATAGGGCACAAAGTGCTGGAGTAACTCAGCAGGTCAGGTAACATCTGCCAGGTCAGGTGTGCAGTTTTCGTCCCCTAATTTGAGGAAGGACATTCTCGCTATTGAGGGAGTGCAGCGTAGGTTCACAAGGTTAATTCCCGGGATGGCGGGACTGTCATATGCTGAAATAATGGAGCGGCTGGGCTTGTATACTCTGGAGTTTAGAAGGATGAGAGGGCATCTCGTTGAAACATATAAGATTGTTAAGAGTTTGAGGCAGGAAACACGTTCCCGATGTTGGGGGAGTCCAGAACCAGGGGCCACAGTTTAAGAATAAGGGGTAAGCCATTTAGAACGGAGACGAGGAAACACTTTTTCTCACAGAGAGTTGTGAGTCTGTGGAATTTCTCTGCCTCAGAGGGCGGTGGAGGCAGGTTCTCCGGATACTTTCAAGAGAAAACTAGATAGGGCTCTTAAAGATAGTGGAGTCAGGGGATATTGGGGGAAGGCAGGAACGGGGTACTGATTGGGGATGATCAGCCATGATCACATTGAATGGCGGTGCTGGCTCGATGGGGTGAATGGCCTCCTCCTGCACCTATTGTCTATTGCTCGTTAAACGCCACTACCGTTAACCATGGCTGCACGTTCCATGCATCCACCACCCTCTGTGTACAAAATAAACTTGCCCCAGCACATTACTTTTCAACTTTGCTGACCTCACCTTGAAACTAAACCCTATATTGATTGATTATATTTGGGGTAATGGAAGATGGGAATAAACTGAATCCATCTCAAAAAATATTTATTAATTATGGTTTAATAATAGCTAAAAAATTAATATTGAAATTTTGGAAAAATACACCAATACCAACGCTTAAAATGTGGATTGCAAGTATGTTGGATACCGCACATCTTGAGGAAATGCGATTCAGCCTAATAGATAAATTTGACCAATTCACAACGAGTTGGTCTCCATTTGTCGTCTTTTTGGAATCATATGGTGCAACACAAGTGTAAAAGCTAACTCGTGACTGGGCGAGGGATGGGCAAGATTATAAATAAAATCTCCTTACTTCTTTTTTCTTTTCTTCCCTTTTCTTCTTTTATTCTCTTTTTCCTATTTTCTATTCTTTAACTTTCTTCTTTCACTCTCTATTTTTCTTTTCCACACACTATATATCTCACATTTTTCTATTTTTCATTATCTAACTTATTTTTCTTTTTCTCCTTTATTATAAAAATAAGAAGCTGTACATAATAAGCATTATGAAAATATGATTGTATACAATTGTACTTCTAATAAAAAATAAAAAAAAATTAAAAAAAAGAAACTAAAACCCTATAGTCCTTGACATTTCCACCCTGGGGAAAAAGGTTCTGACTGTCATTCAGTTTAGTATATTGTCACTCGTGCCGAGGTACAGTGAATAGCTTTTGTTGCGCGCTATCCAGTCAGCGGAAAGGCAATACGTGATTACAATCGAGCCATTTGCAGTGTACAGATACATGATGAAGGAAAAGCATCGGAGATGTCCTCATTCTTCAGGGAACAGGGGTTCCCCTCCTCTACCATAGATGAGGCTCTCACCAGGGTCTCTTCTATACCCCGTGACTCTGCTCTCACTCCCCATCCCCCCCACTCATAACAAGGGCAGAGTCCCCCTAGTCCCTCACCTTCCACCCTACCAGCCGTCACGTACAACAAATAATCCTCCGACATTTTCGCCACCTCCAACATGACCCCACCACTCGCCGCATCTTCCCATCTCCCCCCCTGTCTGCTTTCTGCAGAGACCGCTCCCTCCGTAACTCCCTGGTCAATTCGTCCCTTCCCACCCAAACCAACCCCTCCCCTGGTACTTTCCCTTGCAACCGCAGGAAATGCTACACTTGTCGCTTTACCTCCCCCCTTGACTCCATTCAAGACCCAAGCAGTCGTTCCAGGTGCGGCAGAGGTTCACCTGCATCTCCTCCAAACCTCATCTATTGCATCTGCTGCTCTAGATGTCAGCTGATCCACATCGGTGAGACCAAGCATAGGCTTGGCGATCGCTTCGCCCAACACCTCCGCTCGGTTCGCAATAACCAACCTGATCTCCCGGTGGCTCAGCACTTCAACTCCCCCTCCCATTCCGAATCCGACCTCTCTGTCCTGGGCCTCCTCCATGGCCAGAGTGAGGACCACCATAAATTGGAGGAGCAGCACCTCATATTTCGCTTGGGTAGTTTACACCCCAGCGGTATGAACATTGACTTCTCCAATTTCAGGTAGTCCCTACTTTCTCCTCCCCTTCCCACCTCTCCTTCAGCCCTCTGGCTCCACCTCTTCCTTTCTTCTTCCCGCCCCCCCCCAACCACCCTCACATCAGTCTGAAGAAGGGTTTCGGTCCGAAACGTCACCTATTTCCTTCGCTCCATAGATGCTGCCTCACCCGCTGAGTTTCTCCAGTATTTTTGTCCACCTTCGATTTTCCAGCATCTGCAGTTCCTTCTAAAACAAGGAATCGTTTTTTGTGTCCTTCTTCAGTTCAAACCAACATCTGCAGTTCCTTCCTGCACGAATGAATGAAAGGTGTGGTATATGAAAGGTACCTGTCATTCATTTGTTCTTTAAGAAAGAACTGCAGATGCTGGAAAAATCAAAGGTGGACATAAATGCTGGAGAAACTCAGCGGGTGAGGCAGCATCTATGGAGCAAAGGAATGGGTGACGTTTCGGGTCCATAAAGGCAGCACCCATAGTCAGGATTGAACCCGGGTCTCTGGTGCTGTGAGGCAGCAACTCTACCGCTGCGCCACCGTGATGCCCATTTTTCATTGTCAAATTCATAGGAAGCAAATATTGAGTCCAGAGTCACCTATTCCTTCGCTCCACAGATGCGGCCTCACCCACTGAGTTTCTCAGCATTTTTGTCCACCTTTGATTTTTCCAGCATTTGCAGTTCCTTCTTAAAGAACAAATGAATGATAGGTACCTTTCATATACCACACCTTTCATTCATTAGTGCAGGAAGGAACTGTAGATGTTTAAACTAAATTAAATCTTAAACTATACTGAAGCTAACACTAAACTAGCAATCTCTCACAATGACAATTATCATTGTCACCCCATGACAGAAGGGGGAGGAGTTGTACATAAGATCATGTGTTAGGCCGAAATAAGTGATAGGAGCAGATTTAGGCCATTCGGCCCATCATGTCCTCCACCATTCGATCTATCTCTCCCTTCAAACCCCATTCTCCTGCCTTCTCCCCGTAACCTCTGACACCCGCACTAATCAAGAATCTATCTATCTCTGGCTTAAATGTGGCCACTGAGATCTGGCCTCCACAGCCTTCTGTGGCAAAGAATTCCACAGCTTGAGAGCTGCAGCAAAGAAGGATCTCCTGTGGCATTTCTGTCCTGCATCCTGGTGGGACCAAGTGTGTCTTAACAAGTGACTTAACGAGTGTTAAGGAGAAGTTGTGTCCAACCAATGTAATTGAACCTTTAGAGGAGTAACATGAAGGTTTAATGAGGGCACTGCTTTGGATATTAGCACGGCTTGCACAGGTTCCAGGTCAAAATTAGTGGAAGTGACCTGTGGAATCATGGCCAAATGGAGATGAAATTGGGTCATTGGATTGTGGAGTAATGATTGATGCTTATATGGGTGAGTGGACGGCTGCTATCAGTAGTTGATGAGTTATCAATGGTTAATGAGTCACCAGAGGGCTGCAGGTGGTTAACGACTCAACCCCTTGAGTTTTCTAATAACCAATTAATTATTTAGACTTCAATGTTGGCAGCAGCATGAAGAAGGGTAGAGATGATGGTAAGAAGGAATAAACTTTTGATTGCAAACTACACAGATTGATTTAACAGTTTGATAAAATGGTGGTATTTGGAGTTTCCTCCAGAGGCTCCCATTTCTCCCCCCTCCTGCCCCCGCCACCCCTCCTGCCCACCCTCCCCCCTCCTGCCCCCCCCTGCCCCCCCTGCCCCCCTGCCCCCTCCTGCACCCTTCCTGCACCCCTCTGCCCTCCCTCCTCCCCCCTCCTGCCCCCCCACCCCCCTCCTGCCCCCCCTCCTGCCCCACCCCCCTGCCCCCCTCCTGCACCCCTCCTCCCCCCCTCCTGCCCCCCCTCCGCCCCTCTCCTGCCCCCCTCCCCCCTCCTGCCCCCCTGCCCCCTCTCCTGCACCCCTCCTGCACCCCTCCTGCCCCCCCTCCCACCCACTCCTGCCCCCCCACCCCCCCTCCTGCCCCCCCACCCCTTGATAGTTTTCAGGAGAGAGTTTTCTTGATAGTTTTCAAGAGAGTTAGATTTAGTTCTTGGGGCTAAGGGAATCAAGGGATATGGGGAGAAGGCAGGAACGGGGTACTGACTTTGGATGATCAGCCATGATCATATTGAAATGGCGGTGCTGGGCCGAAGGGCCGAATGGCCTACTCCTGCACCTATTGTCTATGTTTCTAATTGAGCGACTTTTCCATAGGCACGTGGATATACAGGGAATGGAGGGATATGGATCACTTGCAGGCAGAGGAGTTCAGTTTAACTTGGCATCATGTCCAGCACAGACATCATGGGCCGAAGGGCCTGGAGCTGTCGGGCAGCAACTCCACCGCTGCGCCACTGTGCAGAATTGCAAGAGTTTACTAAACTAATCAGTTGAATATATGACTAATACTGATATATGAAATTACAATATTAATTGCTTGTGGATATATATGCAGATTTATAAATATATCAAATGCAAATATGATTTCATAGTCTTCATAAACCTCTTTGCTATAAGCTGCACTTAGCATTCCTAATTGATGCACAAATATAATTATCGCTGTATCGTTGAACATACTGTATGCAGAACATAGTTTACATAAATATTAACACAAACATCTAATAAGTCTGATTAATAATAATAACAAATTCAATTATATAAAGTGCGTGTCGCATTCTAAGTGGTGGTGCTCTGGTGTTTGGTCGCCTGTGTTCTCGTTCCCTTTGTTTCCATGCTGGGTTCAGTTTAGTATATTGTCACGTGTACCGAGGTACAGTGAAAAGCCTTTGTTGCGTGCTAACCAGACAGCAGAAAGACAATACATGTTTACAATCGAGCCGTCCCCAGTGTACAGATACATAGAGAGTCATAGAGTGATACGTCGTGGAAACAGGCCTTTCGGCCCAACTTGCCCACACCACCCTTTGTGTGAAAAAGTTACCCCTCAGTTTCCCCATTAAATCTTTCCCCCCCACCTCACCCTAAACCTATGTTCTCTGGTCCACGATTCCCCTACTCTGGGATAGAGACTCTCCCAATCTATTCCTCTCATGATTTTGTACACCTCTATAAGATCACCCCTCATCCTCCTGCGCTCCAAGGAATAGAGACCCAGCCTGCCCAACCTCTCCCTGTAGCTCACACCCTTTAGTTCTGGCAACATCCTCGTAAATCTTCTCTGTTCCCTTTCCCACATGACAACATCTTTCCTGTAACACGACGCCCAGATCTGAAGAAGGGTCTCGACCCGAAACGTCACCTATTCCTTCGCTCCATAGACGCTGCTTCAACCGGCTGAGTTTCTCCAGCATTTTTGTCTACCTTCGATTTTTCCAGCACCTGCAGTTCCTTCTGAAACATTCAGAAGCTTCGGTCTACTTTCCACCGCAAACATTCATTCTCTCTCTCTCTCTCTCTCTCTCTCTTCTCTCCAACCCTCCCCGTCGCTGCAATTTTGTGTGTGAATCCATGAATTTGCCAACCACCTTGCCGTCTGGCCCTCCAGTTCTGAGGAAGGGTCCTTGACTCAAAACATGGACTCTATTCACTCCTTGCTGTTACTGCATCAAGAGTTAAAGGTTGCTTCGTTATGGTGCGTGCGGGGTGGGAGATTGCAACCTTCACGTGGTCCGCCCTGGTTCAACGAATGCAATCAACCTGGCGTGCACAATCAAATGAGATCACGTTGTCCTACAGCTTTAGACAGCCACACGCAAGAGGATTATGGTGCGTATCAACAACCAGACCACAAAATCCTTACTTGCGGCAGGACCACAGGCCTGTGAACACAATACTCCTAGATAACATAATAAATTAAACAAGTTGAATCGATTCATCATCATCATCTTGTGAACCTTCTGAATTTGTAGCGGGCAGGGTAGTACTCTGCATGTGGCCAACTTGGATGTGTTGTGTACACTAACGTGCTGTTAGTGCCCCCTTAAAACTGTCCAGTGAAGGTGAGTTGACTATATTGTTGTCTAGTTTATTCCATTCCCTGAAGGTTCTTACAAAGAATGAGTTCTTATAAATATCTGTCCTGGCGAATGGGGTTTCTATTTGCAGATCATTTCTCGTTCTTGTTCTTCTTTCTGTTGAGTACGTTATGTATCTATCTGCAGTTATGCCCCACCATCCCCTTGTGAATCTTGTACAACATGGCTAGTCTGTTCCTTGTCCTTCTTGTTTCCAGCGTTTTCCCACTCCAGGTCGGACAGCATCTGGGTGACACTGCTACCTCTATTTGTAGTTCCCGATGCCAAAAGCGTGCTGCTTCTCTCTGTACCCCTTCTAGTTTGTTGAAATGACCGGTTTTGTATGTGTCCCAGGCGCATGAAGCGTATTCCAGTAAGGGTCTAACCAATTGTTAAAGAAGGAACTGCAGATGCTGGAAAATCGAAGGTACACAAAAATGCTGGAGAAACTCAGCGGGTGCAGCAGCATCTATGGAGCGAAGGAAATAGGCAACGTTTCAGGCCGAAACCCTGAAGGAAATAGACAACGTTTCGGGACGAAACCCGGAAGGGTTTCGGCCCGAAACGTTGCCTATTTCCTTCGCTCCATAGATGCTGCTGCACCCGCTGAGTTTCTCCAGCATTTTTGTGTACCTTCGATTTTGGTTAGACCCTAGGTACACAAAAATGCTGGAGAAACTCAGCGGGTGCAGCAGCGTCTATGGAGCGAAGGAAATAGGCAAAGTTTCAGGCCGAAACCCTGAAGGAAATAGACAACGTTGCCTATTTCCTTCGCTCCATAGATGCTGCAGCACCCGCTGAGTTTCTCCAGCATTTTTGTGTACCTAGGGTCTAACCAATGTTGTGTATGCTGTGGTTTTCACTTCCATTGGGCAGAACCAGAGGTTTCGTCTAAGGAATCCTAGTGGCCGGTTGGCTTTAGTGACCGTGTGTCCACCTGTTCCCCCCCCCCCACGAAAAGCTTGTCATCAAGATGAACTCCAAGGTATGGCTGTGAACTTGTACGATGAAGTATTTGTCCACAGAAGACGTCGTCTCGAGCAGGTGGTTTCCTCTTGTTTGCAATGACCATAATTGAGCATTTGGTTGGGTTGAAGCTCACCTTCCATGTGTTTTGCCATAATTCCAAGGACTTAAGGTCTTCTTGTAAGGAGTTGATATCCTCTACATCAGTGACAGGTGTATATACAAGACAGTCATCTGCGAAGAGTCTTGTTTTACAATTGATGTGTACAGGTAGATCATTAATGTACGTCAGGAACAACAGTGGTCCAAGGACCACGCCTTGCGGTTACTCCTGACAGTACTTCATCATCATCGTTGAAAACATCAATGGGCACGGTGCCTTACAACGCCATGTACGACAGCGATCGCAACTTCTACTGAAGTGTGGATGGCCGTTGGCTCGCTAGGTGCTCAGCCGCCCTTTGACAGGTCTTGTTTTTGGTCCTGCTCGGGGGTCCACAGCCCCCTCCTCACCTGGCAAACCAGGTGGGGGAGACGGTTTAGTCGCCGACTATCCGGCCACAGAGCAGGTAGCACCCCCCCCCCCCTGACCTGACCTCAATCGATTAAAACCCCCAATATTAGTGCAAATAGCCTGAAGTGGAGGCTTTGAGAAGGGGGCAGAAGAGGTATCATCTTTGAGCCAAGGAAGAGAGGTGAGGGCAGGACAAATGTGCGTCCCTGCAACATCTTAATGCTTAAGTTTCATTGAAATGTTTGAATGCATTAGTTTCTTGGGTTTCTGCAGTGTCGTTGCTCACTGCACTGGAAGAGAATATTGGACACCAGGGGAGGATAGGTTGGAGTGTTCCCTTGGACTCTTGTCTTCCACATGCTCTGTCCTGCTCCTGCAGACAGCTAGTCCTCACCTGACTAGGTCAGCAGTAGCTCATGGAAGAATCATCACTGCCGCTTGGATCTGAAGGTGACCTCGACCAGCTTTTGCTTTGATGGGAATTATTTTTAGTGTTGGCTTTCCACCTGGTCATAGAGGTCGGTCATGGGGTCAGCGATGCTGGAATGGTAGTTTGGGATTGTGGACTGTGTCAGTGTCATCGAGCCATGTAGCACAGAAACAGGCCTTCTGCCCATCTCATCCATGCCCACCAAGTTATCCCAGTCGGGTCCCATTTGACTACATTTGGCCAATACCCTCTGAACATTTCCTATCCATCTACTGCCTAAATGTCTTATAAATATTGTTAGAGTAACGTTCTCCACTACCTCCTCTGGCAGTTTTTACATATATTTCATTAATTTGTTCTATGTTCATTGAATGGTGGTGCTGGCTCGAAGGGCCGAATGGCCTACTCCTGCACCTATTGTCTATTGTACCATTTCATATTTCTCGGTTCCCTCTCCGCTGACTCTCAGTCTGAAGAAGGGTCTCCACCTGAAACGTCACCCATTCCTTCTCTCCAGAGATGCTGCCTGTCCCGCTGAGTTACTACAGAATTTTGTGTCTATCTTCGGTTTGAACCAGCATCTGCAGTTCCTTCCTACACACTTGTGCCTGTCCATATGGTTTGCACAGGTTTATAGTCTACCTAGCCACCATAGCCAGTCAGCATGTGCAAGTTGGCCGAAGGGCCTGTTTCCATGTTGTTTGAGTCTCTGATTCTTTGACTCTGAGGCCAGGTTGTGCAGCGGTAGAGTTGATGCCTCACAGCGCCAGAGACCCGGGTTTGATCCTGATTACGGGCGCTGTCTGTACGGAGTTTGTACCTTCTCCCCGTGACCTGCGTGGGTTTTCTCCAGGTGCTCCGGTTTCCTCCCACACTCCAAAGACGTACAGGTTTGTAGATTAATTGGCTTGGTATAAATGTAAATTGTCCCCAGTGTGTGTAGGATCGTGTTAGTGTGCGGGGATTGCTGGTCGGCACAGACTCGGCGGGCCGAAGGGCCTGTTTCTGCGCTGTATCTCTAAACTAAACTAAGTAGCCATGGGAAGAGAGTGCTGTTGGGGAAAGAATAGTGAGGTCTAATAACTAGTAAATAAGGATGTAGATTGTGCTAATGTGGTGAAAGGGAACGGCAGACAAAGTCTAAACGCAGAGACACGGAATGCAGCGGTGACGACATCCAAGTTTCAGGAACGTCATTGATGATGTCACCGCAGCGCCCATCGTAACAGAAAACTGGATCTGCTGTCAACTAGGTTATACTTGTGGAGAATCATTTTATTCTGTAACCAAGACTTACTTTGTTACCTAATTCAGTCTCTCTAAAACCTCTGTTCTGTAGTCAAGACCTCGTTTTACTGTTAATCAAGTTTCTGTGCAACTTGTCAACTGAGAATGTAAAAGCTGTACCAAAGTCGTGCTCAGGAGATCAGCCTTGACGGGTCTCCTAGTGTGCACTGGTTTTAATAAATCTCCCATGACTTCAAACACCGACTCCCCGTGGCCTTTCCACTGGCTCCCACAAGAACATGTGTCTGATTTGCAGGTCGGGCCAATATGCCAGAGGAGTTATTTGAGGCAGGTACGATAACAATATTTAATAGGCATTTGAACAGGTGCGTGGATAGGAAAGGATTTATGGGATAGACTTGAAATGTGAGCGAATGGAATTGGCTTAGATGGGACATCTGGTTTAGTACGGAGGAGTTGGGCCTGAAGGGCCTGTATGCGACTCTTAAAGCACTCACAAACTGTGGCAATGCAAATGAAAACTGGGTCAATTTCTCCTCAACAAATAGCCCAGAGAAAGACTTTGAAGGCTAGTGAAAATTCCTATTTATTCCAATCAAATTAAAAATGTATGCAAGTGTTTGGCAAACATTTGGATAATATGCTTCCAAGACAGCAATGTGAATTACATGAAGGCTCTCATTAATATGTCAGTGTGATTAAAAAATACAGCTGAGTTCTCTAAACTCTTGCATCTCAGCCTGCTGGCTATTTATACTTCAAAAAGGCAATATATATCCTTGATTTAATTTTACACCATTTATTGATCTTGGAAAGAGAGTAAATTCAGCTTCATAATGAGAGAAGTATATGTAAACAAATTTTGGTTGACAAATTTTGTTTTACTGGAGTAGTTATATTTCCTATTAGCAAGTCGAGTTACAGCAGACAGATGCGACTGTTTCGATAGACAATAGGTGCAGGAGAAGGCCATTCGGCCCTTCGAGCCAGCACCGCCATTCAATGTGATCATGCCTGATCATCCCCAATCAGTACCCCATTCCTGCCTTCTCCCCATATCCCCTGACTCCGCTATCTTTAAGAGCCCTATCTAGCTCTCTCTTGAAAGTATCCAGAGAACCCGCCTCCACCGCCCTCTGAGGCAGAGAATTCCACAGACTCACCACTCTCTGTGAGAAAAAGTGTTTCCTCGTCTCCGTTCTAAATGGCTTACTCCTTATTCTTAAACTGTGGCCCCTGGTTCTGGACTACCCCCAACATCGGGAACATGTTTCCTGCCTCTAGCGTGTCCAAGCCCTTAACAATCTTATATGTTTCAATGAGATTCCCTCTCATCCTTCTAAACTCCAGAGTGTACAAGCCCAGCCGCTCCATTCTCTCAGCATATGACAGCCCGCCATCTCAGGAATTAACCTTGTAAACCTATGCTGCACTCCCTCAATAGCAAGAATGTCCTTCCACAAATTAGGGGACCAAAACTGCACACAATACTCCAGGTGTGGTCTCACTGGTGCCCTGTACAACTGCAGAAGGACCTCTTTGCTCCTGTCTCGGGTAACGGTTTAGGTTAGAGATACAACAGGCCCTTCAGCCCATTGAGTCCATGCTGTGCAAAGATCACACAAGTTTCTGTGTTATCTCATTCCCTACCAACTCGGGGGAAATTAGAGGACCTATAAACCCGCACGTCTTTGGGATGTGGGAGCAAACCGGAGCACCTGGCGGGAAACCCACATGGTCACAGGGAGAACGTGCAAACTCCACACAGACGGACAACAACCGAGGTCGGGATCGAACCTGGGTCTCTGGCGCTGTGAGGCAGCGTCTCTACCAGCTGCGCCCTGTGCGGTAAGGGCTCATAAGGTCATAAGTGATAGGAGTAGAATTCGGCCCATCCGACACTCAATCATGGCTGATCCATCTCCCCCTCCTGACCCCATTCACCTGCCGACTATCCTGTACAGGAATACCCCAATCACTGACTGACAAATAAGCAAATGACCATGCTTGATGTGCCTAGCGGCAAAGGTCCAGGTCGATTATTGTCACGTGTACTGAGGTACAGTGAAAAGCTTTGCTTTGCATGCTATCCAATCAGATCAGATAACACTACACTTAAATACAGTCGTCAAACTCCAGTACAACAGGTCGAGCAAAGGGGAAGATACAGAGTGTAGAATATAGTTCTCAGCATTGTAGCGCATCAGTTCCACAGACAAAGTCCAATGCCCGCTGTGGGGTCGAGGTGAATCGGACAGTACCCTAGCTTATGGAAGGACCGTTCAGAAGCCTGGTAACAGAGGGGAAGAAGCTGTTCGTGAAGTCCGTCAGAGAGTCTGGACTGGAACTTTCCTTGTGGCAGCTGAAGAAGGGTCTCGATCCAAAACGTCACCCTGTCCTTCTCTCCAGAGATGCTGCTGCCTGTCCCGCTGAGTTACTCCAGCATTTTGTGTCTTATCTTCTGGAAGCTTCCTTCATCTCCATCTCAATGACAAAGCTGCAGATTTCTGCTTCGATGCAATGCCAATTCACATATTTAATCCTCTGTCTGTTTGCAAAGCTGTCCTTTTAATTTTGAGCTGATTCCTCTTTTCAACGGACATGGAAAAGAGATTCTGCTGATGGACACACGAAATGGCGGGGTAACTCGGCGGGACAGGCAGCATCGCTGGAGAGAAGGGATGGGTGAGGTTTCGGGTCGAGACCCTCCTTCGGCCTGAGAGTCAGGGGAAAGGGAAACGAGAGATATAGACAGAGATGGAGAGAGATATGCAACAAATGGATGAGAGATATGCAAACTAGTTAACGATGATAAAGGAAACAGGCCATTGTTAGGTGAGAACGAGAAGCTGGTGCGACTTGGGTGGGGGAGGGGTGGAGAGAGAGGGAATGCTCGTTTCGAATTAAAGTCAGACGTTTCCAAATAATTTTATAACCGCTAAATAATCCACAACAAAAGTTTACTTTCCCGACCACATTGTAATGTCTTCAACATTAAAACATGAAGTCCTTTTCCTCAGAAGATAGACACAAAATGCTGGACTAACTCGGCGGGACAGGTGGCATCTCTGGGGAGAAGGAATGGGTGACGTTTCGGGTCGAGACCCTTCTTCAGACTGAGAGTCAGGGGAGAGGGAGACACATAGATAAGGAAGTGTAAGGTGTGGAAACGGAACCAAGTGGATGGAGATCAAGGAAATGTAGACTAGATCATTGTTAGCTGGGAGAAAGTAACAACAACAAACAGAGATAAAATATAGTCGGAGACAGTCAGACTGGTCGGAGAACTGGGAAAGGGGAAGGGGATGGAGAGAGCAAAGGGTTATTTTAAGTTAGAGAACAGCTCTAATGTTCATACTGCTGGG
>JAXLNO010004644.1:0-19181 GCA_038087875.1 Malacoraja senta | reverse complement strand
CGCTGAATATTAAAATAAGAGCAATTTAAAAATATTATTAAAATACGACCAAGTAAAATGATGTCTTTACATTATATGTTTTGTATTCTTAATTCTTCAGCAATAATTGTTATTTTGATGGTTTATTTATTGTCATGTGTACCAGGTACAGTGAAATACATTGCTTTGCATACAGCTCAGTAAGTCTATCTCCGTACATAAGCACCATCACCCCAGTTAGTACAGTGGGCATAGACCAGCCCACTGAGTCCATAAGCAAGAGGAACCATTTTGGTGCCATTTTTCAGTCCCAGCTGTAGATGGCCACAAAGGCCGGGTTGAAGCCGTCGCCTCCATTCTGGTCGCCCCGCGACCCGGTGTCCCTTTCCACGTCTGGCCCTCTCAGCGCTTAAGGTGACTAGTTTGGAATCATCACAGAAGACAGGCCACATGTTAAAACGAATAGTGTGCATTATGATACAATACGATACGATAGAACTGTTGAGGTCCACGCGTTGTGTAAACACGCCGTTTACTAATTAACCAATACAACCCTGTCGCTCACACGCGCCTAGATTATGGAACAGCATCCCTCTTCTCATCAGAACTGCCCCCTCCATCGACTCTTTTAAGTCTAGGCTTAAAACTTATTTCTTCTCACAAGCGTTTCCTGAGGTCGTCTGAGGGAGCGCTGCATGTATGTATTTATGTATGTATTGTTAGATCTCTGTACCACTGTTTGTAGCACGTTAGTAACTGCACTGATGTAAAGCACTTTGGTCAACGAGAGTCATTTAAAAAAATAAAATTGACTTGATTTGACAGCCCTGTCGCTCACGCGCGCATCATGTTACATATTTAACCATTATCGTGCCGTCGTTCGTGAGCACACACGAGTTAAACTCCAACCACCAAATCCTTTGTTCTCTAACCCCACGACGGCCCGCCCCCCCGACCGCGTGATTAGTCGGCCCAGATCACGCCCGGTCCACGTGGGAGTTCGAGCCCGACCAACGACGGTTCGATACCAAAATGGCACAGCCCGCCACAGAACTTTATATATCCCAGGGGGGAAATTGGTCTACCAACAGTCCTAACACACAACAATATACATGAAACGCAAAATTAAAGTGACGAGTGGAAAGTCCAGGATTAGAGATCTGCAAAGATTGGGGGAGGGAGGGGGGGATGGGGGAGGGGGGAGGGGAGTCAGTCTACCCCACGACAGAAGGAGGAGGAGTTGTACTGCTTGATAGCCACAGGGTAAAAGGATCTCCTGTGGCGTTCTGTGCTGCATCTTGGTGGAACCTGTCTGCAGCTGAAGGTGCTCCTCAGGTTGACTAGTGTGTCATGGAGGGGGTGAGCTGTATTGTCCAAGATGCTCCGCAGTTTGAGGAGCATCACCCTCTCCAGAACCGTCTCCAGTGAATCCAACTCCACCCCCAGGACGGAGCCAGTGTTCCCGATGAGCTTGTTAATTCTGTTGGCGTCCGCGGCCTTCGCCCTGCGGCCCCAGCACACGGCAGCGACATTAAGCAGTTGGAAAGATTGCAACCGAACTAACGTACAAGGGTCAATTTCTCGACCAAGATCCTGCCACAAGTTCCAGGGTGTCTGAACTTCTGTCCCTCCACAGATACTGATGAGTGAGACTTTGTATTGATTAAATCATACTTTGTATAATTGAAAGGCTATTAAGAGGCAGCAGTGCAAAAAGACCAATAATCACCGTCTTACTGCAGCAGAGCTGAGCTGTAAACGCCACCTTCACCAGCATCCATCACATCCCAAACAAGAAACGTTGAACATGACAATAACACACCAACTTGTCCTTTTGAAAGAGATCAGACAAGAATGACAGAGTATAACAACTTTATGTAGTACAGCTGCTCCTCGACCTACGATGGGGTTACGTTCCGATAAACCCATCGTAAATCAAAAATATCGTAAGTCAAAAACAATAGACAATAGACAATAGGTGCAGGAGTAGGCCAGTCAGCCCTTCGAGCCAGCACCGCCATTCAATGTGATCATGGCCGATCATCCACCATCAGTACCACGTTCCTGCCTTCTCCCCATATCCCCTGACTCCGCTATCTTTAAGAGCCCTATCTAGCTCTCTCTTGGAAGTATCCAGAGAACCGGCCTCCACCGTCCTCTGAGGCAGAGAATTCCACAGACTCACAACTCTCTGTGTGAAAAAGTGTTTCCTCAACTCCGTTCTAAATGGCTTAACCGTTAAGCCGCTCCATTCTTTCAACATATGACAGTCCCGCCATCCCAGGAATTAGCCTGGTGAACCTACGCTGAACTCCCTCAATAGCAAGAATGTCCTTCCTCAAATTTGGAGACCAAAACTGCACACAATACTCCAGGGGTGGTCTCACTAGGGCCCTGTACAACTGCAGAAGGACTTCTTTGCTCCTATACTCAACTCCTCTTGTTATCAAGGCCAACATGCCATTCGCTTTCTTCACTGCCTGCTGTACCTGCATGCTTACTTTCATTGACTGATGAACAAGGACCCCCAGATCCCGTTGTACTTCCCCTTTTCCCAACTTTACACCATTTAGTTAATACGCATTTAATACAATTGGATCACGTGACTGGACGTGAGCTGTGGCTCGCTTCTGTCGCTCAGCGTTTGCTCCATTGTAAAGTTGAGATATCGTACGTCGACACATCGTAAATCGGGGAGCATCTGTATAAAATTATACATGGTATAAAATTCCTCTTGCACAGGTTTATAGGTTCATTAGCTTGGTATAAGTGTAAATTGTCCCCAACGTGTGTAGGATAGTGTTCATGCACGGGGATCGCTGGTCGATGCGGACTCGGTGGGTCGAAGGGCCTGTTTCCGCTCGGTATGTCTACAACAGAAAAACTAAAACTAAAACACAAAGGGTGGTGTGTGTAAGGAACAAGCTGTCATGAATTAGTTGAGGCAGGGACTATCCCTTCATGTTAGAAACAGTTAGACAGGAACATGGATAGAACAGGTTTGGAGGGACACGGACCAAATGCGAGTGTAGCTGGGACATGTTGACCGGTGTGGGCAAGATGGACTGAAGGGCCTGTTTCCACACTGTTTCACTCTGTGACTCTATGACTCTAAAAGCAAAGAACTGCAGATGCTGGGTTACCCAAAAAAGGACACAAAGTGCTGGAGTAACAGTTTCTGTGGATTGGAGGGTAGCTAATGTTATCCCACTTTTTAAGAGAGGCGTATCTATGGGCACCCGCATAGGCCCCAGCTATGCCTGCCTCTTTGTGGCGTAGGTTGAACAATCCCTGTTCCAGGCGTACACTGGCCCTATCCCCGAACTCTATCTCCGTTACATTGATGACTGCATCGGTGCTACCTCCTGCACCCATGCAGACCTCATGGACTTCATCAACTTCACCACCAATTTTCATCCTGCATTCAAATTTACTTGGGCCATCTCCGACACCTCCCTCCCCTTTCTTGATCTCACAGTCTCCATCACAAGAACTAAACTAATGAGTGACATCTATTACAAACCCACTGACTCCCACAACTATCTCTACTACACTTCTTCCCACCCTGCTTCCTGCAAAGGCTCTATCCCCTACTCCCAATTCCTCCGTCTATGCTGCATCTGCGCCCAAGATGAGGTGTTCCATATTAGAACATCTGAGATGTCCTTATTCATTAGGGAATAGGGGTTCCCCTCTCCCATCATAGATGAGGCCCTCACTCGTGTTTCCTCGGTACCCCACAGCTCCACCCTTGCTCCCCCTCCCCATAATCGCAACAGAGACAGAGTCCCCCTAGTCCTTACCTTCCACCCCATCAGCCCTCACATACAACACATAATACTCTGAAATTTCCGCCACTTCCAACAGGATCCCACCCCTAGCCACATTTTCCCATCTCCACCCCTTTCCGCCTTCCGCAGAGACTGTTCCCTCCGCAACTCCCTGGTTAACTCATCCCTTCCCACCCAAACCACCCCCTCCCCAGGTACCTTCCCCTGGAACCGCAGAAGATGCAACACCTGTCGCTATACCTCCTCCATCGACTCTGTCCAGGGACCCCGACAGTCCTTTCAGGTTAGGCAGAGGTTCACTTGCACCTCCTTCAACCTCATCTACTGAATCCGTTGTTCAAGATATGGACTCTTATACATCGGCGAGACCAAACGCAGACTGGGCGATCGCTTCGCTGAACACCATCGTTCAGCCCACATGAACCAACCTGATCTCCTGGTACACAAAAAAGCTGGAGAAACTCAGCGGGTGCAGCAGCATCTATGGAGCGAAGGAAATAGGCAACGTTTCGGGCCGAAACCCTTCTTCAGATCTCCTGGTTGCTGGACACTTTAATTCTCCTTCCCATTCCTATAGAGACCTTTCTGTCCTCGGTCTCCTCCATTGTCAGAGTGAGGCTGAATGCAAATTGGAGGAACAGCATCTCATATTTCGCTTGGGCAGCTTACAGCCCAGTGGTATGAATATTGATTTCTCTCACTTCCAGTAGCATTCCCTCTCTCTCTATCCCTCCCCACCCAAGTTGCACCAGCTTCTCATTTTCACCTTACAAACAGCTAACAATGGCCCGTTTCCTTTATCATCATTACTTTTTCGCATATCTTTCATTCAATGTTCTTTATCTCTCCACATCACCGTCTATATCTCTCGTCTATATCTCTCGTGATCATTTTCCAATGTTCTACAGATTCAGGATCAGTTCCTGTGGATTGGAGGATAGCTAATGTTATCCCACTTTTTAAGAAAGGCGGGAGAGAGAAAACGGAATCATAGACCAGTCAGCCTGACATTGGTGGTGGGGAAGATGCTGGAGTTATTCATAAAAGATAAAATAGTGGCACATTTGGATAGCAGTAACAGGATAGTCAGCATAGATATATGAAGGGAAAATTTTCTGAAGATGTAACTAGGAAAATGGACAAGGGAGAGCCAGTGGAAGTAGTGTACCTGGACTTTCAGAAAGCATTTGATAAGGTGCCACATAGGAGATTAATGGGCAAAATTAGGGCACGTGGTATTGGGTGTAGAGTGCTGACATGGATAGAAAATTGGTTGGCAGACAGGAAACAAAGAGTAGGGATTAACGGGTCCCTTTCAGAATGGCAGGCAGTGACTAGTGGGGTACCGCAAAGCTCGGTGCTGGGACCGCAGCTGTTTACAATATACATCAATGATTTGGATGAAGGGATTCAAAGTAACATTAGCAAATTTGCAGATGACACAAAACTGGGTGGCAGTGTGAACTGTGAGGAGGATGCTATGAGAATGCAGGGTGACTTGGACAGGTTGGGTGAGTGGGCAGATGCATGGCAGATGCAGTTTAATGTGGATAAATGTGAGGTTATCCACTTTGGTAGCAAAAACAGGAAGGCAGATTACTATCTAAATGGTATAAAGTTGGGAAAAGGGGAAGTACAATGGGATCTGGGTGTCCTCGTTCATCAGTCAATGAAAGTAAGCATGCAGGTACGGCAGGCAGTGAAGAAAGCTAATGGCTTGTTGGCCTTCCTAACAAGAGGAGTTGAGTATAGGAGCAAAGAGGTCCATCTGCAGTTGTACAGGGCACTAGTGAGACCACACCTGGAGTATTGTGTGTAGTTTTGATCTCCTAATTTGAGGAAGGACATTCTTGCTATTGAGTGAGTGCAGCGTAGTTTTACAAGGTTAATTCCCGGGATGGCGGGACTGTGATATGCTGAGAGAATGGAGCGGCTGGGCTTGTATACTCTGGAGTTTAGAAAGATGAGAGGGGATATAATTGAAACATACAAGATTAATCAGGGTTTGAGCACGCTAAAGGCAGGAAACATGTTCCCTAATGTTGGGGGAGTCCAAAACCAGGGGCCACAGTTTAAGAATAAGGGGTAAGCCATTTAGATCAGAGATGAGGAAACACTTTTTCACACAGAGAATTGTGAGTCTGTGGAATTCTCTGCCTCAGAGGGAGGTGGAGGCCGGTTCTCTGGATACTTTCAAGAGAGAGCTAGAAAGGGCTCTTAAAGATAGCGGAGTCAGGGGATAAGGGGAGAAGGCAGGAACGGGGTACTGATTGGGGATGATCAGCCATGATCACATTGAATGGCGGTGCTGGCTCGAAGAGCCGAATGGCCTACTCCTGCACCTATTGTTTATTGTCTATTGTCTCCCTTATCCTTAAACTGTCTGAAGAAGGGTCTCAACCAGAAACGACACCCATTCCTTCTCTCCAGAGATGCTGCCTGTCCCGCTGAGTTACTCCAGCTTTTTGTGTCTATCTTCGATTTAAACCAGCATCTGCAGTTGCTTCCTACACATCTCTGGAAATCATTCCCGGTTCTGATGAAGTATCTTTGACCTGAAATATTAACTCAGCGTCTCGCAACACAGAAACTGCTTGATCCATTTAAAATAACTTCAGATGAGGATGGCACGCTGGCGCAGTGGTAGACTTGCTGCCTTAGACCTGGGTTCGATCCTGACCGCGGGCGCCGTCTCTACGGAGGTTGTACGTATTCCCTATGACCTGCGTGGGTTTTCTCTGTGATCACCGGATTCCTCTCACTCTCCAAAGATGTACAGGTTTATAAGCTAAATGTCTTGGTATAATTTTAAATTGTCCCCAGTGTGTGCAGGATAGTGCTAGTGATGGAGATCGACGGTCAGCGTGGACCCGGTGGGAAAAAGGGCCTGTTATAAGGCAACTGAACCATCCTACCACAACCAGAGAGCAGTCCTGAACTACTATCTACCTCATTGGTGACCCTTGGACTATCATTGATCGGACTCTGCTGGCTTTACCTTGCATTAAACATTATTCCCTTATCATGTATCTATACACTGTAAATGGCTCGATTATAACCATGTATAGTCTTTCTGGTGACTCGATAGCACGCAACAAAAGCTTTTCACTGTAGCTCGGTACATGTGGTAATAAACTAAACTGAACTTGTATTGTCTTTCCGCTGACTGGATAGCATGCAACAAAATATATACATGATGAATAGTAAGATTAAACGAGAACTTACCAGTTTGAAGTTTGATCTTTATTTTATGAGGAGTTACGTTGGTGATTACGTCAAGAACCCCGTCAGGGCGCATGCGCGTCAATCTTCAAAGCAGCGGTATGAAATCACAGACAACACCATAATTGAAGTAACATATTAAGATGATCAACATGAGAACTACCATTATGACCTTTTTTCTATGAGAGAGGGTTGGGCGTGGCGGGCACGTAATCACCAACGTAACTCCTCATAAAATAAAGATCAAACTTCAAACTGGTAAGTTCTCGTTTAATCTTACTATTTTACTTCGGAGTCACGTGAGTGACTACGTGAAGATTTTAAAGCTCTGTGATTTTTATGCCGCAGATCAAAATCCCGGCTTCTCACTGCATCGATTGACTGAGTATCATCAATAATGCTGTAAACATGACATTGCATATCATGCAAAAACAAAACAGTTTTATTTTTGGTCATAAAACAACCAATAAACCCTCTTAATGTAGGGGCAACAAACGAAACAGAATGAAACAGTATTGAAAACAGACTTTAAACAATAGCAACAGCACTCAATATTGAGTTGGCAAACAGCCCTCCATCGGCAATCGGCCGATGGTAGTATTGCTGAAACACAAGTTCATTTTTCCAACCTGCGGCTTTTAATATATGGTCGATGGGAACGTCCATCGCCCTGGCCGCGGATGTTGCTACTGCGCTAGTGGAATGAGATGTAAACACATAAATGTTAATTCCTGCCTGAACCAACTCTTGCTTTAACCACCTTGAGATAGTCTGAACTGCCACTCTTTTATGTTGGCTTTTTGTAACTGACAAATAATCCTGTTTCTTCTTGTCTTAAAGCCCTTGTGGCTTCAATGTAATGTAACAAATGTGTCCTTACACATAAACATGGAGCTGTAGGATATGCTGAGAACACAATCTTAAAACCTGTCACACCTGGCCTGCTTTGTTTGAGCAGGTCAGAAATATAAAACAGAACATTCTCTGTATTCACTTCCATTCTCTCGAACTGAAGTTTTTGGAAAGTCTGCACTCTCTGTACTGACACCAATGCCATTAGCATAGCCAATTTCATGGTTAATTTTAACAAAGTTATAGCCATGACAGGGACCCAATGACGAAGTATGTTACGAACAACACTTACCTCGCAGATTACCATATACCTAGGCTTAGGCGGTTTGGAATTAAAGAT
This sequence comes from Malacoraja senta, assembly GCA_038087875.1. NCBI lineage: Eukaryota > Metazoa > Chordata > Chondrichthyes > Rajiformes > Rajidae > Malacoraja > Malacoraja senta. The sequence continues at coordinate 10,997 of JAXLNO010004644.1, read as the reverse complement.
TCCTTTCATCAACCTAGATATGAGAGGGTGAGAACCTATAATTTGTGTCCGTGTACCTATTACAAGATATGCCGACCAAGCACTTCTAGCTGTATTGATAGCAGTATAGCTAAGACCCTAATCGTAATAAAGTGTAGATAAACTCTAACACATTTTCAATAACTACAGTATCATATTGAATATTCTTTTGAACACAATATTGTTCCCATTTTTTTTTATTTTTTTTTTCCACAAGTCATATACTGTTTTTGAGTACTGTTTCTCCAGGCTGCAGTGAGTATATCCACCGTTGGCCTAGAAAGTCCTCGACCAATGTAAGGCATTCTTAAAAACCTGCAAATTAACAGATCCATACCATCACATAACGGATGAACTTAACGCGTTACTGGATGCTCCAGCAAATTCCTACTGTTTGGAATCAGCAAAAAGAGGTTGGATCGCTATCTGTAACATCAAAGGGAACCATGGTTGAATCAGGCAATTTGGTATCACCAAAACCCCTGAAGTGGCATCCTGCTTGATTTCCTCAAACACCGACCTATGAGGCAGAATGGTGGGAAAATGTACACAAACATATCATCCCAATTTAGTGAAAAAGCATCAATTGCCACTGCCCCTGGATCTGGTGCCTATCAAACATATTTTGGCCTTCCATATAGAAGTACTATGTTCTTGAACACATCCTGGTTCCACATCCACTCTGTGTTATGATGGAATTTTCGTGAGCTGCCATCTGGTACTACATTAATTTTCCCTGGCAGATGGATAGCTCCAATCCAAATCTCTCTATCCCTACTCCAGGTCCAATTGTATTTGCCAACCTGTCACATGATAACGATTTGATTCCACCCATGTGATTCATATCAGCAACTGCTGTAGTGTTGTCTATTTTGCACTGCACATGCAAACTAGTTTAGTTAGTGCCATAAGCCTTGAGTCCATAAAATACTCTTGGTTAATTCCTCATGTTTGCAGAAGCAATGTTCATCTGTCTCCACCGCTGGATCTTGTATCAGTAGCACCCTACCCAAGTGCTCGGACATCTGTCTGCAAAATCATGGAACTTGGTCCAATAACACTTTGGAACTACTAGTGGACACATGCTGAATCCACCATTGTACATCATCAACAGCCTCTATTGATAGAAGCATAGGTCTATTATAATGACCCCAATGTATCCTCAATGCTTGTTCCTTTGACCTTTGTAATTGTAGATAATAAAGTGGCCATATTGAACTGCTGGAAATGCTGCCAGCCATTACCACAGCAGACTTGTCACCTGGCTAATTGAAGGCTGTGTGTCAGCAATTAACTTGATATAGCTCTTAATTAGCTCTACCCTTTTTTGCCTGGGCAAGGTCACAATGATGTTGATTAAGTCCATTGTGAACCCAACTAGTCAATTTGTGTCACAGGTATAAATTTAGATTTCTCTGGATAGCTTATAAAGCCCAATTAAAAATGTTTTTTACCAACTGCCACTGATGCTTCAGCTGTTTCCTTTGATTGTCCTACAATCAAGATATTATCTAGCTAAGCCATGAGCACGTGACCTTGACTTCTCATCATGCCTAGAATAGGTTTTAACAACTTTGTAATCCCTCTAGGAGCTGAAGAGAAACCATTAGGCAGTGGATTGTATTGGCATAATTCCCCATCCAGCTGAATTTTAAATCTTCTATCCTGCAAATGAACAGACACTGAATCCGCATCTTTAAGATCTCCTTCACAAACGTTTCCATCTTAAAATGTCTGTACCGTACAAAAGGCTGGCAGAGTGAAGCATATTTAGCATTGATGGTTGGTCTAATCGCATCTTGCGGAGGCAGTTGATCTCAAAGTGGGCACTCCACAATAGCGCCTTTTGTTGTAATTTGTCATGGCCTCTCCATCCACCATCCTGGCAAAGCTCGTTATACCAGATGCCAGCAACTTTAAAAATATGCTGGAGCTTCACATGCTCCTGGGCTTTCATTAGTATGCCCATCTTGCCCCAATTCTTCCTGTTCCCAACAGGAACTTTTAACACTCCACAGTTGATTGGGGCTTCATACTTCATTACTGTCTCATCCATTGTCAGCTCCTGTAGCTGATGTGAGACTTGGTAATTTATGCTGGTGGCAAGTTCCTCACCCAGAGGCTCACCAGCATCCGACGACATGGCAAACCGTGCTGCACACGGTGTCAGCTCTGGCAGCTGCCTGCCCTCCCTTTGGAAGTCGTTGGACTCGGGGTCAGAGCGTATCTGCCCTTCTGCACTCACCTCTTGCAAAGAGGGTGCTTTCAAGCAGGCCTCTACTAGGCACTGCCAGCGGAGCCGTCCCCACGGCCTCCCACCTGCACAACTCCTCCTGGAGTGTGGCTTTGTGAAGCAGACCTCTCCTAGGCACTGCCAGCGGAGCCTTCCCTAAGGCTTCCCACCTGCACAACTCCTCCTGGAGTGTGGCTTTGTGAAGCAGACCTCTCCTAGGCACTGCCAGCGGAGCCTTCCCTAAGGCTTCCCGCCTGCACTACTCCTCCTGGAGTTGTGGCTTTATGAGGCAGACCTCTCCTAGGCACTGCCAGCGGAGCCTTCTCTGTGGCTTCTCTCCAGCACTACTCCTCCTGGAGCGTCTCTGTGGAGCAGCCCCTGTATGAGCTGCTCCTTTTGGATAACCGCTGGGGAACGGTATCCTGTCCCCGACGGGACTCTCGTGGCCCGACTCTGCGGAGTCTATAGCCGTTAACTTATGCCGACCGCCCGACTGGCGTTGGCTGTGTACCCGGCTGGGCACTTTCCGAAGTCTGTCGCCGCACCGCTACCGGCTTGCGACTCCCCCGAGGTGACAGGCTGCCTTTCAGAGACTGCGTCCCGCAGCTCTCTCTCTCCTTGTCGGCAACAGCCTGCACCTTTTCCTTGTTCCTGTATGTGGGGGAAAAAACACACAGAAACAATTTCTTTACTTTTTCCTAACTCCTCCAAAGTCTCCCCGACTTTGGTGGAGCTGTAATTACTCACGTTGCAGCAGGAGGTCCGTGCTCCCGCTGCCGTTCGCACCAATGCGTCCGACGCAATGACGCGCATGCGCCCTGACGGGGTTCTTCACGTAGTCACTCACGTGACTCCGAAGTAAAATCCCTTCTAAATAAACGAAACTAAGCTGAACTGTTTCAGCTCTGTATGTCTAGACAAAACTAAACTAAGAAAAAATCTAGCATTTCTAGCATCTCGAATGTCAAAAAGCAGACGCGTTCTGCATAGCCTCCAAACTAATTTCAATTCTGTCTGAATCTACACCTAGAATACCATCCATTATCCTCATCAGCATCGACTTGTTAACCTCGCTGACAGGGGCACAATAGTGATCGATGTTTGAACTTGAAACAGAAGCCCAATTGAGTAAGAGTGTCATCCATGTTAAGGATTAATGATTTATTGTTGTGGCCGAGCTTCATGTTCTATGCGAAATGCACTGCCAATTCTGCAGAGAGAGCTAAGAATTTATCCCGCAATGCCGACAACCCTCAGGTTAATGAATAACAGAAATACCCACAGTCTTGTAAAGGTCATGGAATATACAATGTGGGAAGCAAGATTATATCATTCGCGCAAAGGGGTGTATGGAACGAGGTAGTTGAGGCAGGGACTATCGCAACGTTTAAGAAGCAATTAAACAGCGACATGGATAGGACAGCTTTAGTGGGATATGGGCCAAACGCAGGCAAGTGGGACTAGTGTAGATGGGACATGTTGGTCGGGGTGGGCAAGTTGGGCCAAAGGGCCTGTTTCCACGCTGTATCACTATGTCTCTATGACCTGGTTAGCACGCAACAAAAGCTTTTCACTGTACCTCGGTACACATCACATTAAACTAAACTAAACTATACCACTCAAATGAAAAAATACGGATTATTAAACCTTTGCTTTTACTGTATGTCTCCAAAGATCTGTCCTGACGAATATGTTTGTTAAGACTTGTTCATTTCTGAAACAATAGTTTTAGCATTTAGCTTCATCCTTTTTAATAATTCTGCGTGTATTTTCTATTGACATTGTGGGACTTTTTTTGAAGAAATAAGTAAGTACATCTTATTGTAATTACTGCACGGTGGCGCAGTGGTAGAGTTGCTGCCTGACAGTGCCGGAGACCTGGGTTTGATGCTAACTACTAGTGTTGTCTGTATGGAGTTTCTACATTCTCCCAGTGACCTGCGTGGGTTTTCTCCGGGTTCTCCGGTTTTCACCCACACTCCAAAGATGTACAGATTTGTCGGTTAATTGGTTCTGTAAGTTGCAAATTGTTGCTAGTGTGTATGATAGTGTTAGAGTGCTGGATGATCACTGGTCGACGCGGACTCGGTGGGCCAAAGAGCCTGTTTCCATGCCCGTTTCTCCGAAGCCGAAAGTCTAAAATCTAGTTGTCGGAAGGAACTGCAAATGCTGGTTTCAACCGAAGATAGACACACAACGCTGGAGTAACTCAGCGGGACAGGCAGCATCTCTGGACGGAAGGAATTTGTGAAGTTTCGGGTCGAGACCCTTCTGAAGGATCTCGACCCAAAACGTCACCCGTTCCTTCTATCCAGAGACGCTGCCTGTCCTGCTGAGTTACTCCAGCATTTTGTGTCTATCTTCGGTCTAAATCTAGTCTCAGCTCAATAGCTCACTGACAAATTAGTCTCCAAATCACTTTGGGATTGAACAACTTTTAACCCTGTGAGGTCAGCCTAAGGCAAATCTAAAACATTATTATATGAAAGTTACAGATGCTCTGCGGTCTGGAACATAAGGACAAATGTTGGTCGGCAATTTGTTCAATGTTAATTTCCCCACCGAAGGTTGAGTGAATGGAATTGTTATAAATTAATTACAGGCACTTCAAGAAAGAAACACAACGTATTAATGGAGAGAGTGGCAGCCTCCAGCAATTTTGTTCTCTGATAAATTCAAGTACACCTATTAAGATTGAAAGGCGATGGTCTTCCAATAAACTGTTTGTAATCAACCTTGATTTTGAAACATAAAAGGTTAAATGTTACATTTGCTCAATTGCAGATTTCTCACCTAATCACATATATGTTTAACCTGGATCTAAAGATTAGATCCAGATTATAATTTCCTCATTAACGAGCGACCATTGGAGACTATAATGAGCACTTTGTAACCTGTCGGTGGATAGGCCAAACATATTATTCATCATTTACTTCTAAATCTAGAGGTACGGCTATTCTTATTCGGAAAGGTATACCGTTCAAATTAAAGAATACTATATCAGATAAAGAGGGAAGGTATATCATAGTTTCGGGAGAAATTTATGCTACCCCAATAACTATGGTAAATATTTACGCTCCGAATTTTGATAACCCTCAATTTTTTGAGAAAATTATAGATATAATACTGGAGTTTAATTATCAAAATGTGATAATAGGTGGGGATTTTAACTGTGTTTTAGATCCATATTTAGACAAATCAGCAAAACAAAGAAGGAGTAATACAAAATCCAAGACTAGTGAATTTCTAAATACATATATAAAAAATACTAACATAACAGATGTATGGAGATCTGCTAACCCAGCAGGAAGGGAATACTCGTTTTACTCTTCGGTACATAAAACATATTCAAGAATTGATTATTTTTTAGTGGATAGGAAATTAACGCCATATACAATTAACCCAACATATCATATTAGTAGTATTTCTGATCACTCTCCGTTGACTTTTTCAGTAAAATTTGAGGGAATGCCGGGTAAAAAAATTTTTTGGAGGTTTAATACACATATTTAAAATGACTTACAGGGTTATCAATACTTGAAACAACAAATGAAATTATTTTTTGAGATAAATGATACACCAGGTACCTCACCTTCTTTACTATGGGAAACTTTTAAAGCATTTATTAGAGGAATTATAATTTCATATGAAATTTTTCAAAATAAGAAGAATAAAACAGAACAAATGTGTTTAGAACAAGAAATAAGACAGTTAGAGTTAGACAATGCTAAAGATCCCACTATAGATAAACATAATAAGATAATACTACTGAAATTTAAACTTAATCGAATTCTCTCGGCAAGAGTAATAAGATTATTCCAAATTACAAAACAGGAACATTTTGAGTTTGGTGACAAACCACATAAGCTGTTGGCGCGTCAACTGAAAAAACAGGAAAAGGAAAATACTATAAATAAAATTAAATCCGATAATGGTGAATTACTAACACTACCTAAAGATATTAATAAAAGATTTGTTCAATTTTATCAAAATTTATACACATCAAAAACCAAAACAGAAGATAGTAAAATTTAAAAAATTTTAGATAACTGTAATCGACCAAAACTTGACCTTTTGGAACAAGAAGAACTAGGAGCGCAAATTACAATCGAAGAAATAGGTGAAACAATAAAATCGTTGAAAAATGGTAAGACACCAGATGGTTTTAGTAATGAATTTTATAAAAATATTCATGAGATAACGACACCCTATCTATTTAATTTATATACTTACGTTTTTAAAGAAAATAAATTACCTGAAACATTAGCAGAATCAACTATTACACTTATTCCAAAGAAAGATAAAGACCTAGAGGAACCGGGCTCATATAGAGCTATATCACTTTTAAATACAGACCAGAAAATCCTAGCAAAGACTTTAGCCAGAAGACTAAGCAAATATATTAGTAAATTGATAAACCCTGATCAAACGGGGTTTATACCCAAAAGATATTCATTTAATAATTTGAGACGCCTGTTTAATATAATGTATTCACATAAAGTGGAGGAAGAAGACTTATCAATTATTTCTTTGGACGCAGAGAAAACATTTGATCAGGTAGAATGGCAGTATTTATACAAAGTATTACAAAAATTTAATATGGGAGAGAACTTTATTGCATGGGTGAAATTATTATATGATAAACCGATGGCAAGAATATTAACTAACAGCATGTTGTCTCAAAAATTTCAATTATCAAGGGTTAATAGGCAGGGATGTGCTTTATCACCCCTGCTATTTGCCCTTATGATAGAACCTCTGGCTGAAAGTATAAGAAGCCATCCGAATATTCAGGGTTATAATACTAGGGACTCAAATAATAAAATTTCATTGTATGCAGACGATATTCTGTTATATATAACAAATTCACAAACGAGCATACCAAATTTATTAAATTTAATAGAGGAATTCGGGTCCTTTTCTGGATATAGAATAAATTGGAACAAAAGTGAAATTATGACGTTAAAACCTCAAGAATCTACACACTTATTGAAATTCCCCTTTAAAATAGCAACAGAAAAATTTAAATATCTGGGTATTCAGATTACTAGAAAAGATAAAGCTTTATTCAACGCCAATTATATACCCTTAATAAATAAACTTAATATAACGATTACATTTTGGAAAACACTTCCGTTATCATTAATAGGCAGAATAAATGCTATTAAAATGAGCTTTCTACCACAGTTATTACACCTATTTCAATCTATACCAGTATATGTAACAACATATTTTTTTTCTAAATTGAATGCTAACATTACTAATTTTGTTTGGGACTATAAATCACATAGAATTAAAAAAGAACATTTATGTAAACCAAAATATGTCGGGGGACTTTCACTCCCAAATTTTTTGTATTACTATTGGGCAATACATATTAAGAATATAATTTACTGGTTGGATAGTTCAACCCAACAGACAGAATGGATAAAAATGGAGAAAGAGGATTGTTATCCTTGTAATATAGGAACAATCCTCTTCTACCCGAAAAAAATGAACAATACAATATATAAGAAAAACCCAATTATACAAGATACAATAAGAATATGGAAACAAATAAAATTATCCTTAAAACTAAGAAACCTATCATTGTTAACACCGATAGCGAATAATCCTTTATTTAAACCATCTATGATGGATAAAATATATAATCAATGGGAAAGTTTAGGAATTAAAAGGATCGGGGATATGTATGAAATGGGAGATTTACTATCATTTCAACAATTACAATTAAAATTTAAATTGAAAAACACTCATTATTTTAAATATTTTCTGATTTGCAATTTCTTGAAGACATACATACAGGGATATCAAAAAATAACTCCTGATTTACTAGAAGAAGTAATGAATATTAAAGCTGACACACAAAAATTAATATCATATTTATATAATAGTATCTTAAATATAGATTTACCTGCGACCGAGGTAATTAGAGAAGAGTGGGAACGGGAATTATTGTTAAAAATTACGAAGGCTACATGGGAAAAGTATTTGACATACATTCACAAATGTTCGATTAACGCAAGACATAATCTAATTCAATTTAAAATTTTACATAGATTATATTACTCAAAAATAAGATTAAATAAATTTTATCCAAATATATCCCCCATTTGTGATAAATGTTTAACCCAAGACGCAACTATAACACACTCTTTTGATTCTTGTATAAAACCTCATGGATTTTGGAGTGATATTTTCGAAATATTCACAAAATTATTTAAGACAAAAATGGAACCCAATAATGAATTGATTATATTTGGGGTAATGGAAGATGGGAACAAATTGAACCCATCTCAAAAATTATTTTTTAATTATGGTTTAATAATAGCAAAAAACGTAATATTGAAATTTTGGAAAAATACACCAATACCAACGCTCAAAATGTGGATTGCAAGTATGTTGGATACCGCACATTTTGAGGAAATGCGATTCCTCCTAATAGATAAATTTGACCAATTCATAACGAGTTGGTCTCCATTTGTCGTCTTTTTGGAAACATATGGTGCAACACAAGTGTAAAAGCTAATCCGTGACTGGGTGAGGAATGGTCAAGTTTATAAATACGATCTCCTTACTTCTCTTTTCTTTTTCTTCTCTTTTCTTCTTTTACTCTTTTTCTTCTATTTTCTATTTCTTAACTTTCTTCTTTCACTCTCTATTTTTCTTTTCACACACTATATATCTCACATTTTTCTATTCTTCATTATCTAATTTCTTTTTCTTTTTCTTCTTTATTACAAAATTAAAAAAATAAGAAGCTGTACATAAAATGTATTATGAAAATATGATTGTATACAATTGTACTTACTTCTAATAAAAATAAATAATAAAAAATAAAAAAATAAAAATAAAAAGACTTGTTCATTGCTGAAACAATAGTTTTAGCATTTAGCTTTATCCTTTTTAATAATTCTGCGTGTATTTTCTATTGACATTGTAGGACTTTTTTTGAAGAAATAAGTAAGTACATCTTATTGTAATTACTGCACGGTGGCGCAGTGGTAGAGTTGCTGCCTGACAGTGCCGGAGACCTGGGTTTGATGCTAACTACTAGTGTTGTCTGTATGGAGTTTCTACATTCTCCCAGTGACCTGCGTGGGTTTTCTCCGGGTTCTCCGGTTTTCACCCACACTCCAAAGATGTACAGATTTGTCGGTTAATTGGCTTCTGTAAGTTGCAAATTGTTGCTAGTGTGTATGATAGTGTTAGAGTGCTGGATGATCACTGGTCGACGCGGACTCGGTGGGCCGAAGAGCCTGTTTCCATGCCCGTTTCTCCGAAGCCGAAAGTCTAAAATCTAGTTGTCGGAAGGAACTGCAAATGCTGGTTTCAACCGAAGATAGACACACAATGCTGGAGTAACTCAGCGGGACAGGCAGCATCTCTGGACGGAAGGAATTTGTGAAGTTTCGGGTCGAGACCCTTCTGAAGGGATCTCGACCCAAAACGTCACCCGTTCCTTCTATCCAGAGACGCTGCCTGTCCTGCTGAGTTACTCCAGCATTTTGTGTCTATCTTCGGTCTAAATCTAGTCTCAGCTCAATAGCTCACTGACAAATTAGTCTCCAAATCACTTTGGGATTGAACAACTTTTAACCCTGTGAGGTCAGCCTAAGGCAAATCTAAAACATTATTATATGAAAGTTACAGATGCTCTGCGGTCTGGAACATAAGGACAAATGTTGGTCAGCAATTTGTTCAATGTTAATTTCCCCACCGAAGGTTGAGTGAATGGAATTGTTATAAATTAATTACAGGCACTTCAAGGAAAGAAACACAACGTATTAATGGAGAGAGTGGCAGCCTCCAGCAATTTTGTTCTCTGATAAATTCAAGTACACCTATTAAGATTGAAAGGCGATGGCCTTCCAATAAACTGTTTGTAAACAACCTTGATTTTGAAAAATAAAAGGTTAAATGTTACATTTGCTCAATTGCAGATTTCTCACCTAATCACATGTATGTTTAACCTGGATCTAAAGATTAGATCCAGATTATAATTTCCTCATTAATGAGGGACCATTGGAGACTATAATGAGCACTTTGTAACCTGCCGGTGCCCTATCTGTGGCGACTCTTTGTATACCTTGTGTATGGTTTGCAAAACAAAGAATTTCACTGTGACATTTCACATGTGATAATAAAGTATCAACATCATAGAGTCATAGCGACTGACATGTGGAAACAGGCCCTATGGCCCAACTTGCCCACACTGACCAGCATGTCCCACCTGCTCGTGTTTGGTCCATATCCGTCCAAACCCATCCTATCCATGTACCTATCTAACTGTTTCTTCAATGTTGGGATAGTCTCTGCCTCAACTACCTCCTCTGGAAGCTTGTTCCATACACCCACCACACTTTGTTTAAAAAAAGTTACCCCTTATATTCCTATTAAATCTTTTCTCCTTCACCTTAAACCTAGTCCTCTGGTGCTCGATTCACCTACTCTGGGCAAGAGACTCTGTGCATTTACCCGATCTATTCCTCTCATGATTTTATACACCACAATAAGATCACACCCCCCCCCCCCCCCCCAGCCCCCCCCCCACCACAGCCCCACCCTTAATCCTCCTGCGCTCCAAGGAATAGAGACCCAGCCTACTCAACCTCTCCCTATAGCTCAGACCCGCCAGTCCTGGCAACATCCTTGTAAATCAACCAATCAATAACTTAAAATAAGATGTGGAACAATCTGTAACATTATTGTTTGGTTAATGGTTCTTGAAATTTGTGTTCTAAAG